>JAZHYW010025916.1:0-26037 GCA_037355805.1 Ixodes ricinus | reverse complement strand
TATTTGCCTGCAGAGCTAGGTCAAGCCTAGCCGGTGCGGCCCACACCATCCGACGCCCCAGCGCAGGGGGTCCGAGGTCGGACCTGCCTGCGCAGTAGACGCCGGGCCTGCTGGACGACCGCTACCTGGAGGTCCAGGCTACTAGCCATCACCCCGGCTTTGATGTCCGGCGGAAGCCCACTCGACGTGGCCGCCTCCGCCGGCCGAGTTTCACAGTCCCACAACACGTGCTCCGCAGTTGCCCGCGCACCACACAGCACGCACTTATCACTTGAGTACACCTCAGGCGCCACATAGCGCCCCACCACAGGAGTAAACACGCACTCCACCTGCAACTGCCGCAACAGCACGGCATCCTCCCTAACCAAATCCCCGTGGGGCAGCGGGAACACCCGCCGGTCCTCCCTCCTGGTCCTTAGCACTTCCCCAAAGCCGCTGGGCGAATACTCCGCGGCGCCCCCGAAGGCCCGGCCAAGCAGTTCTCGGGCCCTTCGGTCAGCATCCACGTTGCCCGCTTCGTGAGCGGGGCACCACACAATGTCCACCGCGTCCGTCGGACGCAGCAGCCTCTTGGCCACCACCCCAACGCGTCCACGCGCAAAGTTCCTTATCGCACTCATAGAGTCACTCATGACCACTTTGGTCCCTGGCAGGGAGGCCGCCAAACTAATGGCCGTCTCCTCCACCTCACAAATATTATTAGTTCTAACACTCACAGCGGAGAGCACCTCCCCGCTTCCCGCCTTCACAGCCACAGCCACCCCCACTGCCCCTCGAAGGGCAGCGTCAACGTATACAGTACTATCTTGTCGCCCGTACAACCTGAAGAGGGCCTGCGCTCTGGCCTCCCTTCGTCCCTTATCACGCACAGGATGCATGTGCCTCGGCACAGGCCTAACCCTGACATTTTTCATCACCTCTCCCGTCAGTCCCCCGCCGTCAGACGCATCCTCCGCCAGCAGACCGACACGCCTCAAAACCCCCTGCCAGCCGCAGTGCGCTCCAGCCTTTGAATCTGCGAAGCCCTGTGCGCCTCGATAATCTCCCCTATCGTATTGTGCACACCCAACATCTCCAGCTTCTTCGTGCTAGTGAAGGCATACAGCCCCAACGCAGATTTGTAGGCCCTGCGCACCATGGCATCCAACTTGTTCTTCTCCCCCGCCCTCCAGCGAAGGTAGGGCGCCACGTACATGATGTGACTCAATACAAAAGCCTGAACCATCCTCATCACACCGGCTTCGCGGATACCCTTCCTCCTGCTGGTCACCCTCTGGATCATGCGCAGAGCAGACGCTACCTTACCCTGAATTTTCCCGAGCATGACCGAATTACCCGCCTTCTCCTGAACAAATAGCCCCAGAACCCGCAAAGCGTCCACCCTCGGGACGGGTCCCCCGCCGGCGATCAGCCGCATCTCATCCCATCTACAACGCCCAGCATAACACACGAGCAACTCCGACTTTTCGGGAGCACACTCCAACCCCGAACCCATCAGCGCCTCCTCAATAATCTCGATCCCTCGCTGCAGCGTACCCTGCACCACCTCCTTCCTCCGATTGGTGCACCACAGCGTAAGATCATCCGCATATATAGAGTGCGGAATCCCCTCCTCACAGAGACCGCGGGCGGCCCCCACCATCACTAAATTGAACAGGACCGGAGAGATGACGGAGCCCTGTGGGGTGCCGACACTACCCAGCTCCCCCTCACCAACATCCAAGTCCCCCGCCAGCAGCCGAGCCGTCCGGCCCGACAGGAAGTCCTTAACGTAGTTATAGCTCCGTCTGCCGAGCCCCGCATCCGCCACGCCGCGAAGGATGGCGGAATGCCGGACTCTATCAAACGCGCTGCGCAAGTCCAGACCCAGAACCGCGCCCGGCCGCCTCGGCTCAATCACCTCGTGGTACAACACCAACATCGCGTCCTGCGCCCCCAGGCCCTCCCGGAACCCGAACATCGAGCTCGGGAAGACCCCTTGTCCTCCAAAAAGGATTGCCACCTCCGCAGTATCATGTGTTCCAGAACCTTCCCCACACAGGAAGTGAGCGAGATCGGCCTAAGGTTTTGGAGCCCCGGTGGCTTCCCACGCTTCGGAATAAGAACCATCTTGGCTTTCTTCCATTCCGCAGGCAGCTTCCCTTCCCTCCAGCACCTGTTGAAGAAATCAAGCAGGGCCTCCAAACACTCCTCAGACAAGTTACCAAGCATCTTATTATCCACCCGGTCCAGCCCGGGCGCCGACCTCCGATTAATCCGCAGCAAGGCAGCCCTAACCTCCCACAGCTCGAAATCCTTATCCAACTCGGCATTGTCAACCCCCGTGTACTCCGGGTGGACCTCCCTGCCGCAACTCGGAAGGAACGTATCCAACAACTGCCTTCTAACCCCTTCCTCACCAAGCTCCCTGACAGCCCGACCGATAACCTCCCCCATTCTCCTACACTGGAAGCTCCTCGTCCTGGACTCGTCCAGCAGGTGCCGCAGCAGCTTCCACGTGTCTCCACTATGCATCTTGCCCTCCGCCCTGTTGCACACATCGTCCCACTGCTGCCTGGACAGGGCCTCACAGTGCCTCCGAATATCTTCATTCAACTGCGCCACCCGCTTCCGCAGCGCGCGGTTGTTCTTCCGCTCCCGCCAACGGCTCCGCAGAGAGTCCCGGGCTTCGACAAGCGCACCTAACCTGCTATCCACCAGCCCCACATCCTCCGACTCCACCACCACGGGCCGCTCAGCCGACCTGGCAGCGTCCACCAAACTCGCGGACCATTCCCCCAAATCGCTTATCTCCCCCTCCGGACCCAGCCGCCTGAAGGCATCCCAGTTCACCAACCCCTGGGGTCTAAACTCCTTCCTCCGAACCGCCAGAGGAACCGAGAGCTCCACTAAACGGTGATCGCTACCCAGATCCTCCAGCGCGTTCCGCCACTCCGCCCCGGGAGCGTCCACGAAGGCTAGGTCCGGGGTGGTATCCCTCTCAATCGCGTTCCGCGCGGGCCGCGTCGGCACCCCCGGATCCGTGACGAGGATCAGCCCCACCTCCTCCGCGTCTTGGAACAAATTCCTCCCCTTGACCGTGGTAGCCGCGTGGCCCAAGAACTCGTGCCTAGCGTTAAAGTCCCCGGAAACGACTAAGCCCCTGCCATCGGCCCAACGCGCACATCCATGCAGCAGATTCCTGAACCTCTGTCTGCCGAAACGCGGATTACTGTACACGTTGCACAGACAGACCCCCAATCCACCCACTAACACTTCGGTCAACACCCTCTCGACGTTCTCGTCCCCCTTAAGCTCGTGCACTAGGACCGGAAGACTCCGCCGCACGAATGTGCAGACCCCCTGCGGCGGCCCGCAGGACCCCCACTAGACCGGTACGTGACGTAGCCGGGGAGACTCACATCCTCCTGTACCACCTCCTGAACCATTATCACATCCGGCTTAATCCCCCTACCCCTAATGTACTGCTGTAGCCTGGCCCTCTTACTCCTAAACCCGTTACAGTTCCAGACCCAGATATTTAAGGTTGATGCCATTGTCCCTCTGAATTTCGCTGTAAAGTACCCTGCATCACCGTTAGCACCTTCATGATCGAATCCATTTTCTCGTTAAGCTGTGTCACCCCGTCTTCCACTAGACCGACACGGCCCTCAATCTCCTCAAACCTGTCCTCAACACCCTCCCCCTACGTCTACGAGCCTCCACATTCTTGCGCTTGGCGGGAGGGGCGGAGTCCTCCGGTCCCGAGGGAGGAGCCGAACTGTCCAGCCGACGAACCAAGCCCTCGACCAGTGCCTTCAGCTCCTCCACGGTCTTCTCTAACTTCTTGTTCTCCCTTCTCAGCTCCACGACCTCAGCAGCTTGCCTACGATTCTCCTCACGCAATTTAGCAACCTCCCCCGATCAGACTGCACCGCCTGGGCCCACGAGACCTGGCCACTTGTGCTCCTGCTGCGACTACGTGCCGCCGGCCTCTCAGACTCGCGCGACCTCGAGCGAGACCTCTCCAGCCTAGGGTATTCTTCCGCAGAACCCCGCGGGGGAGGAGACGGCCGATCCCCGGACAGACCCCGCTCTGCTCTCTCCCACAGCCGCCTACGAACGATGTACGGCGTACGAAACCGATTCTTACACACCTTATCCCCGGTAACATGCGGACCCCCACACAAGCCACATCTGGGACTACACGCATGTCCCGGGTCCGGAGTTCCGCCACATCCCAAGCACCGTCTGACGCCGGGGGTTGGGCACACATCAGTTCGATGACCGACACGGCCACACGTCTTGCACACCTCATAGTGCTTCCTGTACAGGGAGCATCGCAACACACTCCCGCCGTAGAACACCTGATGCGGCACTACGTCACCCCCAAAAATCACCACGACCGTTGCCGAAGAGCCGATACGCTCCGCCGCTCGCACCGTCGGGTTCCTGGGCCCGATGAGAAGTCGCTCAATCTCCTCCGCCGTATGGTGCACCGGGACGCCACGGATCACCCCCTTGACGGTGTCAAAGGGAGCCGTGACGTAAGCCCGCACTTCGTAGGACCTCCCCGCCACGCAGATACACGTCACCGCAGCATACCTGACCGCCCTGGCGTCGCTCCCCGTACTGATGACCACCACATTTTGCTGCACGTTCGGGCACTGCGTATCCAACGAGGCCTCCTCCTCCGAGATCCCAGCCGCCGCCCGGATTGCGGCCGCCACGACGACGATCGACGTCTTCCTCAAATCCAGGCCACCTCGCGGCCTCACCACCACCTTGTTCTCGCCCTCCAGTCCCACTCTCGGCATCCTCCCCATGCGCTCGACCTTCTCGATGACCTTCCGGGCCTCGTAGGAACTAGGCCTGGGCTCCTTCTCCACCTGAGTACCCCCGCGTGCCCGAGCGCGCATCCAGCCTGCACAAAATCAGGGTCGACATCCTCCCCGACCATCGAGACGACCGTCGGACCGCCATTCTTGGCTACATCCACCGTAGAACCGTCGAGAGGATCCTCCATGTCGACGTGCTCGAGTTAGGCCTAGCGGCCCCACCCGGCCGGCGAACACGCAAACTCCCACAAAGTCGCCAAAAATCGACACTCACTCACTGCCGATACCTCCCCGTGACCGGGAAGACTTGCTCGTTCGATTGGCACCGAAAATTCCGAGGTGTCGATGATTTGGACGCAATAAATCAATCAGCAACACGGGGCCGATGCGAAGCACGTCTTCCGTAGGTAACAGCAGACAGCGCCCCCCAGACTGATTTTAGTTTGCGGCTATTTCGTCCGTTTTCAATCGCGCGCCATGAAGTTGTGATTCCGTGACGTCAATCCCAATCGGCTGTCATTGGCTAAGAGTTTGATTGACAGCTTAGATCTTGGTTGTTGAACCTTTGTTATATGTTGCAATTTCCTTTTGAGCAGCATATTTTTACGGTTTAAGAATAACCCATGTGATGAGAGTTATTATTCTTTACAAAAGGTTTACAAGACGGGCACTTCCGTTTCGATTCATAATAAAACAAACAAAAGCTTCGCCATTCTTTCATGGCCGCCGAAGTATCTGCTCCCGCCCGTCTCGCCTGCCTCGACTAATCGTTTTGCCGAAGTGATCAGTGTTTCGTGCTGACCAAGGTGCTTGAGTGAGAATTCTTGAAGTGATGTAGTGTGTGTTTAGCAGGTGTCGCAGGTAATAGTGATAGGAAGCGACGCGGGGTTTTGGGTTTCAGAGCGCGGTTCTTTCGTTTCCCTCTTTGTTTGCTTAGCGTGCTTTTTTTTTTCATTTTTCGCTTGCTGGCGCGTGCAAATGCCGACTTTTCGGAGATGTCAGGTGAGAAATCCCGACAGCAGAGCCTTCCAGCAGCCATGTGGCCCCGAAAGGAATGCCATTTGGCTGGAGGCAATCGGGCGTTCGCGTAGTGACAAACGTGTCCAGTTACGTTCTCGTCATATCGCTCCGGAGGCCGTCGAGATTCGCACCGGGTGCACCTAACATCCGCTACTAGACACACAAAATAAAAAAAGCACTATGTTCACTACGTAAAAAATGGTCTCAGTTCATGCATGTGTGGGCAGGTACGAAATCTTGGCCAATTTTATTCACACCGCACTATGAGCGCAACGCGTCGCTTGTGCAAACACAGTCCAACAACACGAAGCATAAAAACGGCAGATTTAGGACAACAATTCGGAGTTCACTGTTCAAATAAAACGGCGTAATTTTGTTGAAGACGCCCGCAGCTTATTACTCACGGTATGCGTCGGGAATCTTCCAAATTTTAAAACGGAACGAAGGAAGATTTACTTTTAAAAACGCTCGCTGCGTCCTCCCGCACCAGTTTGACTGGATCAGCTGACTACGACGGGACTGAACCCTACAACAACCAATCTGCGCTCTGTGGGTGTCTACTTCCAAGCACCACACCACACACACCACGAACATTTCAGTTCTCTGTCACATCGCCGTGTTGCACCAAACAGAACGAGATCGCCGAAGTCAACGCAGCGCTGTCGTAAACGTTGGCTTGTGGTTGCGCACTCATGGACCCTGTGACTCCCTTCGCTCTCCAAGCACACACGACGATTACGAATGATACTTTCCGTCTTCCGGGAACATCACAGGGGCACTTCTCCGGTCTCGTCTTCGCTATGTGCTCGCACTGCCGCGCAGCTTCTCGTTACAGCTCTATTCTCGTGTACCATCAAACCAAAACAATACCGGTGCCATGTTTAACGTGCGTTGTTGCCAGATCTCACCGAAAGTCGAGACGCTCAGCTGAGCAGCCAGGTAAACAAAAAAGAGCAAATCAAAGAGTGATGGGCGGGGCGTAGTTCTCCTCCATGGGGGTTGAAAGAGCGGGAGTTTCAAATGTGGAGAGGTTCTGACTCTGACTAAATCACGTCCTGTGACGTAAATATTGCTAAAAAAATATTTTTTTCGCGGAACATTTGTTTTGTGACATGCTTGTTCCAATTAGGCTGCTTAAAAAAACACTTTTTTTGTTTGCAGTTACCCTTTAAGCTGAAACGAAGTATAGGCGCCAGGTCATTAATTGTTGCACTGCGCTCCACCTACCTTCAAGATTTTTCTTGTCATTTCAGCATGCAAAATGTCCGACTTCAGTAAATCCCCAACCCCCATGCCCTTTGTCGCAGCAGTCGAAAAACGCTGTCGCCAGAACAATGTTACCGTCAATTTATAAGTAAAAAGGAATGCAGGAGTAACGTGCATTACTTCATATCGGTAGCGGTGAAGTGTTCCTTTTATTTGCGAGTAACCAGTAACGTACTTCGTTACTTTTTTCGGTAACGCCTACAACACTGCTAGCTATGCCCGTGCTACCAAGCAGAAAGAAACCGGCGGCAAAATGAAAAAGCGTCACCGCTTGTCGTGCCTTGTGGTCTTGGGGGTAAGAAAAAGATCATACTTTAACTTCAAGGACTTTGTGTGTATTTAATCAATTAATAAATACACTTCCGCAGACTCACAGTCTGCTGATCCACTGTGCTGATCCCACCGGCAGCGCGGAAAGCGGCTCGAAGCAGTTGTCGGCATCGAGAGCCTGTACGCCTGCACCATGTCGGCCGTGAACTGGCTTGGCGAAAAAAAAATAAGCGGCGACGTGAGCCATCGACGTCGATGGCAGCAACTTCACGTCGGAACTCCAGAAGACTTTGTTTACGGCGCACGGAACGTCTCAGGCAACGCCGTCCACGCACAAATTGTCTGGATACCGCTGCAGTTCAGGCTCGGGTGGTGAGCTCAAATAGTCGGGCATAACATACAACATACGTTGACAGGAAATACGACGCACAAATAACACTAGAAGCATCTCTACGATACAAACAGCAAGTGCACGCCACACAACACATTGGCGAAAACAGGGAGAGCCTGGCCGCTTCTGCCCACATACCTTCTGCGTATGCGCGGCCTTCCGGCCGTCTTGGTAAACAGAGCCGCGCCACGTGTCGGTCTATAGACCTTTTCATTTCAGTAGTTGCCTCACCGGCGGATAGAGGGCGCTGACGAACTCGGCACCATTAGGTTGCTTCAATTTGGTTGGTTCCGGTTTCAACGTGAACGCGGCTATGTTGCTGTTTTACGTGATTTTTTGCTGAATTTTGTAATTAGATTATTTTACTTGGAGCACACAACGAATGAAACAGTTGTTTTGAGCCACTTTGAGGACTACGAGGTGTTTTTGAGTCTAGATTGCGGGCTTTTTTACCAACTACTTTGATGTATCTGACTATGGTTGGTTGCAAAACGCCTGACTGATGTACAGGGAAGATTACCATCGTCTACGGCCGTGCCCGATGACACCAGTTTTCAGAAAAACAAACTAATAGAGAGACTAACACGTGAATGGTAAGAAGCATATCAACAGCTTGATTATCAATGTGCTGGATCGCCCAGAACAGATAAGCTCGCGAGTTTACTACTCACTGTTTGGTTTTCGTGGGCACCCAACCTTTAATGAGCTTCGCAGACTAAAAACCTATCGTGTAATGACGCAGACAATTGATATAAACAAGTAATATCGTCTCAGCCTCTTTGTTTTCTTTCTAGGGAGTACTCGAGCATGTTTTGACAGGCTGAGTAGGAAATTTCTTAAATTATCAAGCCTGTTAAAGTACTCATAAGCAGCATTTCGCAATATTGGACCTAGGAAATAAATTATTTTTATATCAACATTTGCTTTTCAAGTTGTGATATAAGTGACAAGCCTGTGAAATTAAATCTGGCATTTGTCTTCCATAAACTGAATTAATGTCGAGAGTTGGGCTAGTTGGTATTCGTTGATCATAATGTAAAAACAGCGCAAACAAACACGGACGAAGGAGAAGAAACACGCAGACGGGACAAGCGCTGACTCGCAACTGAAACTTTATTACTTGAAAAAGGAAAAAGAAAAAGAAATAAGATAAAAACACACACACCAGGAAGACCCCAAATCAGCACTCTCACTCAGACATGCACGTGTCAGCCCCTTCCCCTATCAGCACCATCACATCACCGCGTGGCCAACTTTCACCCTCTCGCGCATAAATTCAAATTCTTTTTGTGTAAGCGTTATTGAGGCCTCACTCACACACCGATCCCCCAGAGTGACAATGTGAAAGGCCTCGAGCACTTCTCTCGCCAATCTATCTTTGTTTCGTCCTAATACTGCAGTGTCAGGGAAGGACGGTTTACACTTGCATACGTTGCAGTGCAACGAGAGGTGCCCTCCAACCGTGGCACTAAGGGAGTAGTTATGCTCTCTAAGCCGATCGTTTAAACAGCATCCTGTCTGCCCGACGTAACACTTATTACACGAGAGGAGGATCTTATAAACAACCCCCTCACAGCATCTCACGAACGGTTTTGCATGTTTCTTTTTGCACTCTCGTTTTGGGTGCCCTTCCGCTGCTTGCTTCAATCCTAGAGCAGACCTGTTTAAGTCTGAGGGGGCTGAAACACCACCGTTACGTTATATCGGCTTCCGACCTTCTTTAGACTATGGGAGATCAATGGGAGATGGGAGACTATGGGAGACTATGGGAAACAAAGATAGATTGGCAAGAGAAGTGCTCGAGGAATTTCACATTGTCACTCTGGGGGATCGGTGTGTGAGTGAGGCCTCAATAACGCTTACACAAAAGAATTTGAATTTATGCGCGAGAGGGTGAAAGTTGGCCACGCGGTGATGTGATGGTGCTGATAGGGGAAGAGGCTGACACGTGCATGTCTGAGTGAGAGTGCTGATCTGGGGTCTTCCTGGTGTTTGTGTTTTTATCGTATTTCTTTTTCTTTTTCCCTTTTCAAGTAATAAAGTTTCAGTTGCGAGTCAGCGCTTGTCCCGTCTGCGTGTTTCTTCTCCTTCGTCCGTGTTTGTTTGCGCTGTTTTTACATTAAGGTCTTCCATAAAATTGGCGAAATAAAATTAAAGGGCACAGGAGGAGATATACCTCGGAAAGTTTAGCTGAATTTTAGCGCTAGGCACCACTTCACGGACCTATGTGAACAAATATTTATTTGTTTGAACATATTTAGCTTTGTAAAATTTGGCGTCGCCAGCCACCAAAGGAAGCCTCTATTCGCCATCGACAACCCTGAACTCAAATAATTGTTATGCAGACGGCTCTTTTTTTTTTTTTTCGGCGTCAAATATTGTGGAAACCAGACACTAACAAAAATTAAAACAACGTGCGCAAAAAAACAAAATCGTTATTATTACGCATGTGCCGAACCCAAACCGCGTTTTGGATTTGCAAATAGAAAGGACGTTATTTCTTTGTGCACACTATTCTAAAACTTGCTACTGTTAAGTGTCTGTGGCAGTTTCTTACGCAGGAAGTCTCAACCTTTGTGTTAAAATAAATTTAGTGGATGCACTGGTTATCTAAATATAATCAATAAATCACTTAAATGACTGTCGAAATGTGAGCCAGCACGGTATACAATATCTTAAACTTCATAAGTAAACCGACCAACCGAATGTTTACTTCGCAAAAAAAGGTTGAGAACCTCATACACATGTAGGTGTGATATTATGAACAAACAAATCGCCTGATCTTGACGTACCATTACTTCTAGCCTCAGATAGAATACAAGTTATACGTTCGTTGCCTATCTCCTCCGCGAGGTTCCACACATAATCTAAAGAAACTGTTTTCGATATATTAAGAATACAAAGAGCGACACTTTCAGGAAATACAGATAGTCCCCTTGAGCTGACTATTTTTGACGCCTTCCGATCCTAAATGCGCGATATAAATATACGCGCTTCTTACTTCAGAATGTTCCACCTCTATAATAAACAAACCTCAGTTGTTATAAGAACATTTGAAACCTCGTGATGTCTCAGTCGCCGAGTAAGCGTATCGGACTAGAGTTTCCGAAGTAAGGCAAGAAAGCGCGGTGAAACGCGACGAAAGACACGAATACAACGCACCCGCCAAGGCGCGGAGGGGAGAGCGGAGCAGCAAGTTGAAGCAACCTAATGGCTGCCGCGTCACGTGATTCCAAAATGGCAGTGCCCATGCGGAGGAGGATGAAAAGGTCTATATAAGACTGCCAAAACCAACGGCCAAGGGGCAACTGTCGCTGTGAGAGGCTCTGCTCGCCATAGTCTTCCTTCCTTGTTCTGACCCTCCTCCTCCGTGATTCTGTCAATAGCGGCAGCGCGGACTCAGAGTGGCAATACTGTCAAAAGAGATAGCGCCATTATCTCGGACCTTGTTTAGCCTTCAGGCAAACATGGAGTATTCGACAATAAACACGTTATGATCCGGACCCAAGGAACGTCCTGTGTTTCTACGTGGCACCCCCAAAGGGAAACCCACGAGTCGCCTTCAAGTAAACGCGGCTCATGTGATCGTTTTAGCGTTGCGACGCGTCAGCATGCCAAAATCGAAAAATTATAAACAAACGAAAAAGAACCGACATTCTTTTTTTTGTCCACACATTGAAAAATGTGCGGTCTAGTAGCAACTAACCTTCATGTATTCGTAGCAAATGCAATAATAAATCATAGCCTTTACCCGGCATCATGTCACAGTCGTCGCGCTTGTTCACCATGGCTTCGGGAATGGCGGCTGGCGGTATTAAGAGAAGCGGCCAACCAGCGCGGGTGCTGCCACTATTGTGCGGGCTTGGCAGGAGCAATGTCATGGGGGACGCCAGTGTCCTCAACTGGAGGACCGGGCTCATTGGTCGGCGGGTACGACACCAGTGCCCCTTTCCGCAGCGAGAGGCCAAAACTATCTTGTGGCAGGATCTATGAGTTAAAATGTACTGGGCACAACGCAAAAAGAAAAACAATTACACCATCTTCCCGAGGGGAACAATGGGGTGATGCGGAGCATCGCGGATCGTTATTAACGGTGTTATTAAGGGTGTTAGTAACGTTGTTAGTAACGTTGTTAACTTCCGTGTTATTACGTTGTTAACTTGCGAATGGACGCCGCTTCTCGTTGCCGTTGTTCAGGGTCTGCCGCTCGCTTCAAGCGTTTGCGCTCAGCGTCGCGTGCCCTTCGCTGCGCAGCTTTGTCTTCAGTGCACGTAGCGTTGCTGTTAGTTTGTGGGTGGTGCTGACGCTTGCTTGCGCCAACCCACTAACTGACGGGACTGTTGCTTCCATCACACTTCATCGCAAGAACGGAGTGAAGTGGAGTCAACAGCGCTGATCTCGTGGTACAGCTTCTCGCTTGCCTTTATTTTTAATTGCTAATCTTTTCCTTCCTTTCGCATTTCATTTTTCTTTTCTCCTTCTTCCGTCGCGTCGGTTCTCCTCGCACCAGCCCCCGATAGATCTCTTCTTTTAGATTTAGCATAACTTTTCTTCTGCTTATATTTACATCATTTCCAAATTATCCTCCTTAGAATTGGCAAGCATAGCTTCTCTTTGGTTAATTAATTTATTCCCTTCTTGACTGATTTCTTTTGGCCGGCCGGATTTGGGCTGCGGCGGACTCGAGCGGCCGAGAAACGCTAGCAGACGACAGCCGCAGAGTTGCGGGGAAAGCCCACCCCACTGGAAAGCCCTGGCGTGGCGCTGCGACCCGCGCGCCCAAAACTATCCTCCTTTCACTCCTCCGGGGAACGCGTGCAGCGCGCTACCACTGCTTATATTCACACTTGAAGGAGAGGAGACTAGAGGAGAGTTGCGCATGCGCGCGCGGTGTGAGTAGAAGCGAACGCACGCGAAGTGCACGCAGCTGGTAGAGAGAGAGAGCGGAGAGAGTAACGCGCAGCTGTTGGAGAGAGGGAAGGAGGAAAGTTGCGCATGCGTAGTGTGAGTGCGGACTACGACGCCGCGAGACATAGACCCGAGCAATAGATGCTCCGCATCTAAAACAAATCATACTGCAACTTATGCGGTACAATTTCTTCGACACTAAACTACAAGAATGAGATGCGAAGAAAATGATAATATCATACCTGTGCTTTTTCTTGATGTGTATAGAAAATGCTGGAGTAGTTCAATGTGATCATCGACAACAGTGATATTGCGGACACAGAAAATTTGTCAAATCAATAACATTAACTACTACCAAAATTAAGTTTGTGGCGGCTTAATCATGCCGGCACAATGCGCTGGTTAGCATCACAATAAATGACAGAGGTTGCACCCCAACATGGACACCTAAAAAGGAACAGTGGTTTACAACTGCATTCTAGCAATTCTCATGTTCAAATAACGGCATTTTCTGGGAGGTTCCAATGAGGAAATGAAAGCCGGTACTCAAATGAAATGGATACATTTTTGTTTTCAAAAGATTAGCGTTCAAAGAGAGGAGGTGCTAGGTCTAATTGACATATTCTAAACTCCTACTTAGCGAAACTTCTGTGTGGACTAGTGTCGGTTTCGTGCGCCGCTTTTTATGATACATCCAGGTTGGCTCCCTAATCTCCTCAGGAAAAGGGTCGCAGTCTAAAATAAGGTGGAGCGTCGCAACCAGAATGTTCGCTGTATAATTTTTTCTTGTTTATAGGACAACACGCAAACGTAAGTTGTCGATGTCAACACAAGAAGCACCAAAGATAGCGACTTTACACTGTCGCTCTGCCCATCTACGGCCGCGACAGTAATGTGCTTGACTAGCTACTCCGCACGCAGCAGGTGGCCACATCAAATCCCCTGCCACTATTAAGTACACACGTCGTGTCATGTGGTTCTGCAAACACACTGCGTTATTCTGCCGGAATATGGAAATTGATTACGCACCTGTTGCGTGGATGTCGCCCTTCTTCTTTGAGTCTGTTTTCTTCTACTTGAATTTACCATTGTCCCAAGACTTGTAGGTGGACAAGCGACTGGCGGACATACTTGGTTCAATCTCTTCTATGTGTCAATTTAAGCTTCTTTCGGGAATTTGTTAGCAGCAGCACGAAAAAGCCCCCTCCTTCGTGTAAACCACTCGCCCCCGGCCTCCTCTTCACCGTCGTTCAACGACATCGTTTTAGGGCAAGGCACTCTTGTAAGACTCTAAAGAAAAAGGAAGGGTGAAGAAGATGCTCGTTGTAGTCTTTGACATCAACGCAGATAGGCGGTGAGACCAGGTGAAATGGCGGAGAACGGGCGGGACGGAGAGACGCAGAGACGACCGTCGGTCCCGAGCAACGGCTGCCCGAGCGCCGACAACAGTCAACAAGGATAGGGGGTAGTATTGGTACCGAAGCCGTTCGCGTGAGGCGCGTGGTGTAGATCGGGACAGGGGTCGACACCGGTGCATCGGTAGTACGGTCAACAGGGTCAGCAGGGGGTGGTTTGGCACGTGCTCGTGCTCATGCGCAAGGCAGCGGCACGAACGGGCTTCATCGACTTTCTGCTTCCCTGTCGAATCCAGCGCCGCAATTGTTGTCCACAGCTGCCATTGCCGAGCCGCGCCGGTCCAAACACTACCCCTTATTCTAGCACAACACTGCTCCCCGACGGCAGAGAAGCTGGAGAAGCGGTCGCCCCCGTATTCAAGCTGGAGAACGCTTGTGGCTGTTTTTTTTCCCCCAAAGACCGGCTACAAAGCGTAAAACAATCGTGCTGCGAAGCAAAAGACTTGCAGACTCCTCATCCAATGTTAGTATAATGCCTTTCTGTAAATAAGATAAAGTTATATGCTCAAAATTCAAGCCACAATATTCTTTTAAACCTTACATTTTGCTACAAGGTCGTAATCAGACGCCTGACACGTTTCCTCGAGGTGCCTCGAGTGGAGGAGGGTTTCTCGAAGAGCTCCTCAACCAAGGAATCACCGAGGCCCGTCTCTCAAGCCTGATGTCGCCTCGAGTCCAGGCGCGCTTGTTTCCTCCTCTCCATCGAGTTGAGGTGGAGTGTCGAGTCGAGACTCGTTTAGAAATTTGGCTGTTAGTTCTTCAGAACGTAACAACGCACATGCTAATTTTTTGCTTCCTTGAGTACAGCAATAAAGACCTCAAAGTTTTAATTGCTCTAAACGCAAACTTCGTAAGATACTTAGGAGAGCATTTCACCGAGTCCAAACCTATCTGTTTTTAGTTGGTTACCAGGTATTCGTTCGACAGGGGAATAAAGTCTTTTGTGGAGGACATTTGCAATTCAAAGCAGATACTGAAGATCTGCAATTGGGGATGCGCAAAGGTAGGCCTTCTAGTTCTGCTCGTAACTTACCCCCGTCGCATTGGAAGGGCTTTCTGAACTAGAATAAGGTTATAAATCGGCGCCAATAGTGCACCACGCTGAGCAGACGATGTGCATCCCGTGCTTCTTGGGCTCTATTACTTTTTAAAAATTTAGGTCTTGATCTCTCACTTTCGGTTTCACTGATGTGATGGTAAAGTTTCTTACACTTCCACTATAGACTCTTTTTTTTTCGCTGTGCTATGCTTGGATGTTAGAATTCTTCCTTGGCAAATTTAATAAAAAGAACAAAAGTGGCGAGGCGGGTTAGTTGGTTCTTGACTTATAAAATTAAAAGCGCTGACAAAGACAAGGACAAAAGAAAGGCGAACAGAACGAGCATTCGTGTTGATTTGTGTCTATCGGCATACAACAACCAGTCAGTCTTTGTTCGTTTTATACGAAATTCAATGAGAAAACTGGGACTAATCGACTTTGTTGCGAAGTACTAATTAATATATAATTGTGATGGGTATGCGCATAAGAATCAAAATTACCCTGAATTGTTGTGAAGTGGTAATAACGAAGTATCTGTCAAAAATACTTGACGGCCGGGAGAGCAAAATGCCTCGTGAAACAGCTTCGTTCATGGCCTTCAATACTTGTTTTTAGCTAAAAGTTTTATTATGGTTTTTAAAAGCTCGAACCAAAACAAAAATTAGGAGATTTTTGCAGCATACTGTTCTTAATTCAAGTAGCTTTTAAATGTTGTGGTTTTTTTTTTGCGATAAGTTTGATAATGCTGGATAACTTGTAAGCCAGTTAGTAAGCTTGATTTGTATCTTGTTTGAATGTGTATTCAAGAAAAATGGACTTTTTGGCGGAATTTACGCGTAGATAACGCTTTATTTTGAGCGATAAACAAAGCTCAGTATTTTGAATATGTGTATGGATTTAGGCTTCACTTTAAAAAAAGGAAAATAAAATTTAGGATAAAAATTTTATGATTTTTTCACTGGCATGTTGTGAATTGCACTGTTTTTGTGTTTCTTTATTTACAGGAGGGATTTAGGAGCTGAGACGCATTAGCCGGAATCTTCAGGCTTGTGTGACTGTGCGAGAGTGTTGCGTGATGCGACTCAAAAACACTGAGTCATCTTGGAGTCACTTCAAGCTCTAAACGGGGCCTCAGAACCATCCAACCAGAACGTAATGCCCTGCTTGACGCCATCGAAGACAGTGTAGACGTCGTTGAATGTGAACACGTGACAACAGTGAGAAGACGTGCTTGACATTCCGAACTTCTGTAGGATGATGGAGGTCAATATTGTGCTTCGTGCTTTTTATACCCTCTTGTGCTTGCTATGTATTTTTTCTCTCTCTTTTCTTTTAAGAACTAAAGAAAAAAAGCAAGGAATGATTTCAAAATTACAGCCGTTTCATTAAAATTTATATATTAATAAAGTCTATTAACCATAGCTCCGGAAGAAGCACCGCGAAACGGCGAGTTAACAAAATGAGCTCGCAGAGGATTTGAACAAAACATCCGCAAGGTAGTGCACAGGAACAAAAAAATTCTTCAAGTTGAGTTTAAACAAAAACCACTGACTTATATATTTTTATACAATGAAGAATTGAAAGCAACCTACGCCGTTGCTTTCGGTTTCGACAGCGCTTACTTACAATGTGTGAAATAAATGACATATTTCAGCTCGCTGTTGCCAGCGCATGCGCAGGGCGAGATCCCACATATCGTCTGCCAAAAACGTCAAACGTTTTTTTTTCTTTTTTCTACACCGTTTAATATTTACAAACACACAACCGAGCGTGGGAACTTCAAAGCCCAGCATATTTGACGCTACGGAATTCGAGCAAGATCCGCGCCATTTACATAAATGCTTAAAGTAACGCCAAGAAATGCTTCAGATAAGCACCACCAGGCCGCAGCCAAAGCATAGAGTCGCCCCTCGGACAAACCGGGATGGCTAGGTTGGACATTGGGAATGTTCCTTTTAAAAGATCACTGAAAAAAGCAAGTCTTTTTAAACAGTTTGGTTGTGACACGTGTGTCAAAAAACAAAATTTACGCAAAAAAAAATTTTTTTTTGCAGCATTATTAACGGCAAAAGATTTCTTTAAAATTCTGCGCAGCAAATCCATGAGTGTCACGAATGGTCATTCGCTCTATCCACCTCAACGCGAATGCGAAGCCCATCAGTTACCTGTCCTCCACGCGCCCGAAATGCCGAGAGAGAAAACAAGGGGAAAGGAGGCGACTACCTACTAATCGCGCCTCGCGCCGTCAGTATTCCTGTAAAAAGTTGTTATTTGTCGCGTAAAATTAATTTTTTTGATACGCGTGTCCCAACCAAACTATAAAAAAAATTGTTTAAGGGGCCCTTTAAGAGGTCCCCGAAGCGGCGTATTTATGTCTGATTGATTGGAAGCAAATGTTACGTAGTTTCCCTACAAAAATGCGGAAGGAGTCGGCTAAACCAGAAACTCCGGCCTTACGGGATGTGACGGAATCGTGATATTTTTTTTTTTTTTTTGTATTGACTACGTTTGAAAAGGGACGAGCTGCAATGTAGCTGTCTCTCGTTACTAATATTTTTTTAAACCGCATCGTCGTCGGGTTATTATGCCGCTTTTTTACTTGAATTTTTGTTTTCACCAGGAAGTCTTTACCGGCATGCGTGCTCCCGGAAGAGATCATTTGGAAAAGTGCGGTGGTTGTGCGATGCTGCTCGAGACAACGTTGGCGTAAGGAACCGGAGGTGAAGAGACTGCTAAGCGAAACTCATGGACGTTCATGGTTGTGGAGCTCCAAGTATTGCATGCACTTCGTTTCTTCGCTAGGGGTGCTTCTAGAGCTTGGATTTGAGGAACGATCATGTAGCGACTGTTAGCGTCCTTCCGCATTGTGTACGTCGCTATCGTGAGTCGTCTCGGGGTCCGGCGCGGCTGGATCCACTTTTCTGAGATGCCGAGCGAGTGGTACGACGTAAAGAGGGGCCTCAGGCTGATTGGCAAAATACCCGGCGTTATCGGTTGCCTGAACGGGACGATGATAGCCATCGTCGGCCCTTTCAAGAACGGTCCTACGCCACGAAGCTGGCGTAGTGTGCCGCAATTCTTTCTATACCCTCAACGTGATGGTGGTAAGCACTCTTATTACATACTCAGAGCCTGTCCCAAATGTGTAAAATATAAATAATTGTAACCCGGGTACGGTGTGGATATGTCATTATATAAATGAGAGGAGCTGGCTGCTGGGGATTTGTGTGCTCCGACTGCAGGAGAGTCTGCTCGACGTAGTATATGTCGTAAATTAGACCCTTCTCCCATATTTTTTATCTTTTAAAACGTGCATTGTTCCGCTCAAGAAAAAAGATAAAACAATGCTCACGGATTTCTTTGTGTGAAGGGAGTGGTTGCTGGTCATCATATTTTGCATGCATGAAGGTGTGTTGTAATCATGCTAATTAGTGTGAAAAAAAAAACTCGAAAGGTTTGGGAATTGAGATTGCTTTGTGAACCATGAGTGGAATAGTCAGGTCCTTTAAAGTCGGTATCTCTCTCACACTTCCAGATGCGTGACGCCGAATTCCGGGTACCCCAGTACCCTGGGTCGGTGCACGACTCCTTTGTGTAGAACTTCTCCCTCGGCAACATCAAGCAAAGGCGGTTGGAAGATGATGGCAGGCTCTCCCTCGGTCAGCATATTTGATTCATTTCACATGCATAAGTTGGCTGTGCACCGCTAAAAATCCACATTACCACTCAAAATAAGCTGAACAAAACATTAACAACTTTGCAAGCACTATGTCTATACCTCTGCTCAGGCTTTGGCATAATATCTCAAGAACCATAGTACCAGGAAAACAAAATGTTACAAACACTTCTTTTCGCTGCTGTCTTGCCGTTTATTTAAAAAAAAAAGAACAGGACTATAATGGGTTTCTTCCTCTAAATATGCAGGCTTGGGGCCTTGGTTCGTCACCCCTCTCGCTGAGATCCAGACGACCTCCATCGATTGCTCCCTGTTTAATAAGGGGCATTCCTCGGTAAGGTTCGTTGTGGAGCGTTGCGTGGGCTGTTGAAAAACAGAATCTGGTGTCAGCAAAGAAACCAGACTCTGTATTACCTTCCATCGATAGCCAGCACCACAGTTATAACGGCACGTGCAGTGCTGCACAACGTCTGCCTTACATCGAGCGAGCCAAAACAGGAGACAGATTCTCACCCTGAAAATTCAAGGACAGTCTGAGCCGAGCATGGATGGTTCTGAGCTGGGTTCAGAGGGTCAGCGTCGGATGGCGAGAGGCTTGCTCCCGCCAACCTTCCAGTAGGACCCTTGGAGAGGGAAAGACTTTGAGGCAACGTCTTGTCGCCCGGTTCAGCACCCGCCGTCGCCGTTCCCCCGCGTAGCGCAACAAACGCCAGGATGGCAGTCTCATTCATCAGGGATGACGCCAGCATCAAGCAGCTTCGTCGCCATGACGGTGATCCCAGCCACCAGGGACACCGTTGGGGAGCCTCTCACCTTCTCACCACGGTGACGCCCCGCAAGAGACACCACCGACGATGGGGAGCCTCTCGCCACCGCGACTTAGGTCCTCTTTCACCAAGGACTCGTCGTTTCCCTTGCTGTCAGTGAAGTCCTCCCCGTGGAAGCCGACAAGTGCGCACTTAGCTTCCTGCTCCACAGTCATGGCCGTCCATAAACTATGCAGTCTCTTCGGCTCCAACACCTTGCACAATTCATCACACAGCTACCGTGCTACTAGGATTGGGCCAGCTTGAAAGAGAGGAAAACGTGAAAGCACAGAGATACAAAAGGATACAGATATCGCTGGTCTGCCAACTATGATGTAATACTTAT
Organism: Ixodes ricinus; assembly: GCA_037355805.1. Classification (NCBI taxonomy): domain Eukaryota; kingdom Metazoa; phylum Arthropoda; class Arachnida; order Ixodida; family Ixodidae; genus Ixodes; species Ixodes ricinus. The sequence goes on along the minus strand of JAZHYW010025916.1, from coordinate 6,083 downwards.
TTTTCGTGTGCCTTCTTTTCTCTTCTTTATTCTGAGAACTATAGATACAATTTTGTTCGAAATATAACACGCATTCTAGCGGGACGCAAAAAAAAGACGAAAATATTGATTTTCTTGGTGAGCTTGATGAAAAACATGCTAATTCATATTGCTTTATCTTCTACGGTGGCCAAAGTTTCAAGCAATCTTTTATGCATGCGTGCTCTTGCTTCTCTCCAGGATGATGCTGCTGGAAAACACTGCACTGCATTTACAGGCGCGGCAATGGCCTGCTATAGTTCCATTGACAGATGCTAAATGCACTCTTGTTCAATATTTTATGCATATGCCAGTGGGACCGATGTAATATTAGCCACATGATGTGAAAAGCTGATACAACATTATCTGCGTCACACGGGGCAGGGCATATTGTGCCTTGTAAGAAATGTTGTACATTTTCTTGTGGTTGATATTGCAGTTTACTTATCGGCACATTGAACACGCCTTGTTTGGAGCTGAACACACAACGTTAATGTCCTGCCTCGCGGGTATATTTTTTTGTTTGTGGGTTAGGTTATGAATGCAGGGAACTACTATGAGTTTTTGTTGAGTTCTTGTCTTCTTTCTTCGGTCTGCGTCAGCTGATTTCCGTTTCAGGTTTGTACAGATGTTTTCCCTCCAACATACCAGGACGACCCATCGGATACCTGCAGTCATGTAGGTTGGAAATTTGATTTTCAAAACTTGGCTCTAATATCATGGTGACAATATTTGTTTAAGGTCGATACGAGAACAATGTTGGCAACAATTCGTGTCATAGTTTTGGAATGTCCAGACGCACAAAATGATTTAATTGTGTGTATGACCTTGGCTCGTACTTTCCAGCATACTTGTATCTCTTAATTTGCAGTGTGAAGTCGAAAACGTTTATGGACCTATCCTCGGGTAGTTCATGTGCTGCGTTTAAAGAAATGCGGTTCTGCCTCCGGATATGTGTTGAGTGCCTCGCGGTGATATCGATAGCGTTTGATTTTGTTTGAAGAGGGCATGAAATGCGTGGGACAATGACTGGAAAGGCTTGGGGTTATAGTTGAAAAACCGAATCAGATCGTCTTGTTTGCACCTGCAAAGAACCGAGAAATAATTTATACCATTAGTAGACCTGTGAAGACATATTCCATGGCGTTGATTAAACCAGGAGATAGCCATTTTGGGCATTGTTTTATTCTCCCCTGTAGTTTGAAGTGTCCCGTTGTAACCTTCTTGTCTATTTTGTTTTCCATATTAGAGCGCAGCTCTTGGGCGCCGTTCCCGGCGAGGCGGCGTCGCCGTCGGCGTCGCTGTCGGAGTCGGCGTAACCACAGGTCACCCCAAGGTTACGTGACCCCCAGGTCACGTGACCCGCCCAGCGTGGCCCCGAGGTCCGCAGCCCCCCCGAGGTAGGTCACGTGACCCCCAGTCACGTGGCCCCCAGGTCCTGTGACCCCAGGTCACGTGATCCCCGATCACGTGATTCCCCCAGGTCACGTGACCCCCAGTTCACGTGACCACCCCAAGGTGCGTGACCACCTGGGTCACGTGACCACCCCGAGGTCACGTGAACCCCCCCTCCCTCGCTTCCCCTCCTCCAGAGCTGCGCTCCAATTCGGCATTACAGGGAGTTGTAAACGGCACCATTTTATGACAGTACATCAAGGCAGGTGTGCTTTGAGTTTTGTCTTTGTGTATTTTCTTCCGTGCAGTATCGAGGTTTATGTTATGTTGCACAGCTTCTCTGTTTTCGAAAGTGCCTGATTCATTAAATGCAAAGCCCGTAGCTTGAAAAGGAAACTGATCTGAAAACATGAGTTGCAATATTTTATTTTCGAAAGTAAAAATGCAACACTGACTAGCACCGATATCACAACGTAAACACCTGAGTATTCTTAAATCAGATATGTTATGTCAAACATTCAACTCTTATTTAAACACGTTTTGAAGCACAATACTACTTCTAGATTGTATTTCTTCGCATATCAACTAGCTATACATGAAGGCCGGCCATATTCAGGACAAAAATGAATGCCGTATACAATGATATAAAAAACATAGTGGCGAAATCTATTATTGAGGTATTTGAGACAACAGAAAAGTAGCTGCTGTTGCCAGATATTTATCCCACTGGAGAGTTTGAAAGGTATGGTGAGTTCGCAGGCGAGCACATGAAAGTGGGCATACCTGACCTGAAGCAGGGAAAGAATAGAAAGGCACGTGTCTGAACACACAGCCAGTTTTGGAGATGCTGTGTTTAAGACCCTTCCTTTCGTGTAACTTTCTTGTTTCTTCCTCATCTCAGGTTACGTCGCATGACAACCACCAGGTTCCTTGGGTTCAACGGAGCAAGCGGGCGTCCTTGTCTTGGTCGTCTGCTTGCTTCTATGTCGTTATTGCGCACCGGGACCAGTGACCCTTTCGGCCTTGAACGTTCGAAGGTCCACGTTCGGGTGGGTTGCAAGCTCCTGGCACAGTCGGGGCTTTTCGTCGCGACTCAAACTCGGGGTGACTTCGTCGGGTTTTGCGCGAGGAACGATAGTTTTCGGACATGAGATGAGAGGCTCCCCTTTATGAGCAGCCGACAACCGCGCGATTCTTACTTGCTCCAACACGATGTTTTAAAGAAAGAGCGGAGCGCGCATCCCGCATCCCGCATAATATTGAAGCAACGTTTTTTCTAATTAACTCCTAAACGTCCTAAAACTGGACACAAAAAGCGGTTTGTTTTATTAGCGCACATTGGGTGAGTATTACTTTCCAGAAATTTTACTTGAATTAGAACAGACGTGACGGTTAGCGACACACAGGATCGGTTGCCGTCGCTTCACTAAACACAGAAACTGCTCCCCACTTTCTAGTAAACTCTACCCCGGTTTCACGCGGGTATGGGGCGCCTCGGGGACTGCGTAGCTGCTTCCGCTCGCCGAGGATGGCACCAGGGTCGCTCAAACGGGTGACAGGCGTCACTTTCGCGATAACGTAGCCGTGTCAAAAAGGGCAGAGCCGCAGTGAGTCTGTTGCTAGGATACGTAAACATCGCGACACTGTTAGCGCGAGACACGACATCGGCGCATTTTCGCATTTTACGTCTTAAATAGTATTAGCGAGCACGAAATTTTATCGCTTACGTTATTCGCGACTCCAACCAGCTATAGGTGGCGCCACTCGTTTTCCAAAATGGCGGTTATAGTGAGGGTCGGAGATGCGTGCCGCTGCGGAGCCTGTCTGAGTGTGCTGGCTTCACTGACCGGCACAAATTATTTCTGGTAATACGAGGAAACTAGGGTGTTATGAGCGCGGGTCGCCTCTTTATCCTGGAAACAAAAAAGGTGTTTAGCTTAATACTTCCTCCAGGAGGCACGTTTTAATTCTGGAGCGAAACCGAAACTAACCTATTTTGGATTTAATTTCTCGGTATAGGTCTTAATTTCGGATTCTTTCATAACTCGAGATGTGTCTCACATCGTAATTATTTAGTTAAAGAAGTTGTTTGCGGAAACTTTATTTTGTTGACATACATGTTCGATTCAGGCCCTTCAAAATATTTTGGAAATTTCAGTGTTCCCTGTAAAGACAGGGTCTTTCATACACCTTAGAGGTAACATACGTATATTGTAGTTGTTCAAAAAATCAGTGATAATATTTTTGCCGTTCTCGCTGCCATTTCACGTTCAGGTAGTTGTCATGTGAAATAATGAACTCCGGGCCTTCTACTGGGTTTTGGGTATTTAGATGATTAATTGCTTTAACATATATTCCTAGCACAAGAATAACAGAATAAATCTCAATTTTTACAATATGTCCACAAAACGTATACATTAATAAAGCTGTTCTCACTACAACAACCCAAAAGACGAAATCCGAGTCAGACAGGTGAAGTGTGTGTGTTTGTGTTTTTTTATAGCAACGCGTGAGGCATAGGACTTCATATTACATCCAGTGTTGACTGTTTGTCGATCTTACTAACGATGTCAGAGTTTTTCATATGCTAAAAACAAGAAAAATAATGACACCTTTCTGGAAAGACTATTACGGGTAAATGGCGTATTTTTTGTGATCGTGGCTCAATTGGGGGCATACATTACCGTGATTTGTACTACTAATAATAATATTTGAATTCAGATATTTTAATACGCGATTTTAAAAACTCTGATATAACTTGTTGCTTATGATCATATTTCCAAGCGCGCGAACAAGTATGACAATCAAAAGTGCGCTAATTAGCATCACTGGTGCCAAAGCACCATGCAGCATTTTTAATTGCCAAGTTATAAAATAAATATAGTCTAAAATCAATCAAAGCATTCTCGCTAATGTGAGAAATCCATGTAAAATTACTTTAATTGTAAGTAAAGCTTATTTTGTCGCAACTTTTGACAATCAGCAAGAATTACAAAGTCGCCGTCAAAATCCTTCCAGACTCCTTCCAAAATCCTTCCAAAATCCTTATTTTGGGACGTTTCGCCCCAAAATAAGAAATAAAAAGATTTTTGTTTAATTACCAATCTTTTATAACATTCAGTTACTTTCATTTTTACGCGCCGTCGTTTTTTCCAGTCTCAGCCTTTCCAGTTCGAAGGAACGCCTACCTGCTTGCACGTCTGCTCACTGCAGCACGTTTCGTTTGACGTTGGAATACCGGTGAACCAGTAGTGAGTTTCCTTATTGCGTATACGAGCGAACGCAAGCGCGGTGTGTATGCGTTAGCGTGCGCTGAGACCCGAAATTGCGGTCTTGGATTGAGCGCATGGCGACGAGGCGCGTCTACGACGTGAGGGCACGCAACTTTAACGCAAACGCAATACTAAAAGCTCTTTAGTATGGAACAGTCCGCACGGCTGCAGCACTACGTTGGGACAGTGAAGAGTGTAGTTTGCGCTCGGAAATGACATTTCGCGAGCCACTGATCGCGAGCAGTTCCGCCGTGACGCCCGCTGAGCAGGAGAATCGGGGGCCCTCACTATAGCGCTTGCCGTTTCCGCCGCGGGAGGGCGAGTAACGAGGCTGGAGACGCGATATAGAACTAAATGAGCTCTTTCCGTAGCAATAATAGCGGATGACGCATCTCTTGGTATCCCAATGAGAAAACTGGAAAAACCGGCGATCGGTTGTTCACGCTAGCAGCGTCGTGCTCTGTGCCTCCTTACTTTGCACGATCAGCTTCCGTGACATTTTTTCTTTTTTTTTTTCAAATGTCCAACCTGGCGATTAGAGGTGGTGAAGTCATGACGTTTCATGTACTTAACCTTTGAGTATCGAGAAAAGAGAGTAGCTGGATGTAACAAAGTCGCTGGAGACCTTCTGGCGCTTTTTCAGCCTCTGACTATCTAGATATTTGACAGACCTGTCAAGATAACCCCTAAAACGCTTCGCGATAAAAACAAATACTGGAGGCGTCCACATGGAAAGAGGAATGGGGTCTCCGAACATTGGCGACCTGAACCGGAACCACCCAAAACACCATTGGCAGTCTTCCTGACTCGACCCCAATACCGCAAATCGAGATTAGCTTCAGGCGAATGCACGGCGGAATTGACCTGCTGACGTTTGCATTCGACATTGTATTTCAGGACCACAATAGCTCACTCGGCTTCGGTTGCGACAAACCCGCATTTTCTCGCCGTTTTTTTTTTTCAGCAGAGCTCGCGACTTTTAGTATTTTTTGAGACAATTGTGACTGCATTCGCCGCCCTTGTGCCTCGTTCATAAATGTCTCCTCGTTACTTTCAGTCATTTGTTCAACGGTCGTCGGCTTCCCGTAATAGGGGAATCAAATACGGAACTTCTCCAATAAATAATGTTTATTTTGTTTTACAACGTGCGTTGTTCGAATTGAGAAGTTTAGTAAACAAGCAAAACGAATTGAATACGCACGGGAGCAGAATAAATGAACCCAGCGACCACGTCGCTTGCTTGCTGCAACGATATATCGTCAGTCAAGCTCATAATTTCTCAATGATGTTCCGTGTGCTGGAAGCCTTTGTTTTTCTTCAGGAAACAATTCTGGAGCGATAGGCCTCGAGAACTCAAGGGATGCCAAAATTCATAGTTTGAAACTTGTTCTGAGTATC
>JAZHYW010025915.1:0-67829 GCA_037355805.1 Ixodes ricinus | reverse complement strand
GGTGACTACATCTCGTACCTCTTCGGGACGGAATGCACTTTAGGAAGGGGGCGAATGTAATGGCAGAAGAAAAATAGGAAAACAGGGACGTCTGGACGAAGGTTCCAAGGACGCCCCTAACAGTGCGCAATAAGTTATGTAATCAAGACAAACCCGTGTGACCTATAAGGCATTCACAGCATCAAACACAAAAAATACAAAGTAGGATAGCAGATGTTGGGTCTCAAACGCTTTCATAACTCATTAATCTCAAACATAAGTGAACCTATCTCAGAGTATTGTAAAGACGATCCAAATTTTTTTACAAATTCTCCCCTCAGCAACAGAAGTTCCTCTCCTGGGAGTGTCAAGATACAATAATTTTCCCAATTTCGGAAATATATTGTAATCTGCCCGTCAGTTTCCTGAAGTACGTGCGGCCTAGCGCATATGTTATTTGTGATTGCCTTGAACAAGAGCAAGCTGATGTATAAAATAACGATAAAATATGTGCCTCGAAGAGTGCATTCATGAGTTATTGAAACATATACATGAGATAGGTTTCATAGAGACACATTTTTACATTTAACGCCAGGAACTCTCACATTTAAGATAAAATTATAGGTTTCTGATATTTTTGAAAACAAAAATATCGCGATTTAATGAAGTTTGAATCTTACCCTTCCACTGAGAAGGTTGTGCATGTCTTAGTGCTGAAGGTTAAGCCCCTAACTTTTGGTGGCTTATAGTTTATAACATGTCACAGAAACGAAAACAAAGCATCGATAGTGAAAAATATTTACTTAGGAACTCCTTAAACCTGGATTTTTCGAATTATGTATACGCATAAGGATTGTCATGACATCGTGTTTCTTTTTTGCACATTCAATTAAAATAAGCTTGTGTACATTTGATTGTACAGGATGAGTCAAAGGGACAGATGACTGTTTGAAGGGACCGCATAAGCAGTCTTGGGTAAGTTGCTTTTAAAGAAGTAATTCGTTACAGTTACAGTTACTTTCACAAAAAAGTAGTGAAGTTACCGTTACAGTGTACTGCAACAAAATAGGACCCGTTGCAGTTACGGTTACTTTTAAAAAGTAACGACGTTACTTTTCAGTTACTTTTCTATAGCAGAAAAAAAGTTAGGAAAACTAGAAACGCTTTTCACCAATTTTTAAGGGCATCAGATTAAAAGTGCGCTTTTACTTAGTTGTAACTTAGCAGCAGTTGCTGCTCAAAATTAGTGTCTGGAAGTTTTCCTCGTTTGATGGCGTAATACGTCCCTGCCCTTTGCTGAACAGGCGCTCAACTGGGGCGCTGGAAGAATTGCACGGGGGCAAAGGCGGACCCAATACAAATGCCCTATCCTGGTAGCACTAGAACATTGCTGGCTCATTGACGGTTGCGCTGGGTTCATAGAGTCGTTGGACATATTTCAGTTCGTACCGGCGTGCCAGAAACAAACCCCTGCGCAAACAGCACTAAATTTTGCCTTAACTGTTGACACCACGCCGGAGAAGTGGCGCAAATCCAAATATGAAACATGCGCATTGCGCAATAGTAATGCTGATTAAAAAAAACAAAAAAACATGCGCAGTGTTTTTTGCGTGTATTGTTCATTCACGGTAGATTCACCCGATTAAAAAGCGTTTGCACAGAAAAAGATAAACCGCAACATAGATAGTGCTTCAAGATATTAAGATGGAAGTGTCCAGTCACAAAGTACAAGCGCGTGTGTGAAGATAACACGATTTTTTTTTCATCAAATCTACACGTGGTTATTTTCAGGTCGTGACTCGCGAGAAGAACGGATTCACAAGCTTGTGCAGGTCCAAACTGGACACTAAAGTGTTTGTGCAAAACAATTTAGAAAGTGCGGACTAGCTAGATTGTACTTGCTCAATGATAGTACTCATAAGAAAACTGGAAAGTAACGACGAAAGTAACATGTTACTTTTATCGTTACTCTAAGAAAAAGTAATAGAACTACAGTTACAAGTTGCATTTTTAAAAAGTTACTCGTCACAGTTACAAACTACCAAAAGAGTAACGAAATTACAGCAACGCGTTACAAGTAATGCGTTACTACCCAAGACTGCGCATAAGTCGGTTTCTGGACGTATTGAGCTTAGATTTTACACAGATGTGGCCAAAGAACCTGCATGACTCGAAGGGCATACACATTTAACTGAAAAAACTTACCTCAGTAAGAAGTTAGATATAAAAAACTTCAAGTTTCTTTCTACGGCGGCCGTTTGCTAATTAAAAGCGTCTTATTGGCGCAACAGTGAAATTTATATCCTTCATGCACGTTCGTCGGCCTCCTTTGTGCTAAATTTTACCTTTATACACTTATAAACCGATTTTCCAGTGTTGGCGGTAACGCGTTACAAGAAACGGCGTTACCGGTAACGCGTTACGTTTTTCGGCAACGTAGTAACGTAATCGTTACATTTTCCAAAACAGTGACAGGTAACGTACTTACGTTACTTGTTTTCAGCAACGGGTAAGCGCAGTTACGTTACTCGTTACATATTCTTCCCACAACTTAAAAAATATTACACTTCAATTTTTCTTTGTCCTTTGGCGCCAAGTTATGGAAATGTTAGAGATTTTGACTTCTTCCTTTCCGTTTTGTCTTAAAATATGAAGTTTCTTCATATCTCTAACGTTAAAACAGTAAAACGTGTTAATTCATAATTTAAAAATTAACGCAAAACTAATGTGTGCAATTTTTTGTTGGTAACGGTAATGGTAACGCATTCCTTTTATTTTGAGTTAAGGTAGGTCGGTAACGCGCACATTTTATTTGCAAGTAACGAATAACCGATTTTGTTACTTTTTTTCGGTAACCCCTACAACAGTGTCGATTTATGACCGTTTCTTAAAACAACCATCGATTCCTTTGACTTATCCTGTTTAATAACTGCAGTGCATTACACACACCCTGAAGCTGCACTGTCATCTTGAAGATTAAGCCTCGTCAAGCAACACTTGCTCCAGCTTTTCCACTTGCTACCATTTTTATGGATAAAAAAAGAAATAATAGGTTGACCGATTGAAATCCCATGTCGACAACAGGTTGGTTCTCGGCCTGCGCTTGTTCTACTGATCAAATATTGCGTAATGAAAGAATAAAGAGCACCCGAATTGTTTGTAGAACGACAAGATGCTTTATTTCCTTTTTTTAGGTCTGGGAGGAGATAAAGAATAGCTTGTTATTTCTCCTGCGTCCAATCAAGGTTCTCCCGCCGACGAGATTCCCGGATTAGAGAAGATTTAGGAATCTGGTTTCAGTTTACCCACGACTGCACTGGCTTATTCTGGGTGGGATCAAGGCAGATTTTGCCTGGTTGCGCCTTCGTTGTATGGATGGAGATGGACGCCATTGAGAAGATTCCACTTAAATGCACCGTTTTTTTTCCCTCTGATACCTCGACTTGACGCAGAGTGCATTGCAGGGTGTAGGTCATGTAATCCGCTAGAGACGAACGTGTTGTAAAAAAGTTTTTATTACAGCGCAGACCCAGACTGTTTATCATAGAAATCACTGCTTCTGTGTTTCTTCTAAATTTAGTAAAGCAAATATATGCGATAATGACGTTATGTGACAAGTTTCTCGATGTACGTATTCTATTTGTAGGTATATAAGATTATAGTACACCGTGTCACCCCCAAAATTACTGGGTTTCTTTTTCACCCCAAACATTAACTCGGCATCGCGGAACGTACATTTTCCGCCCAAATATAGGGCGAATGATCCGAACCAGATGTCAAAGTTTTAGCACCAACTGTTATTTGATTCAAAAGTTATATGTGATTTTGTTTGAAATTTTCAGTGGCATAATGACGCCCGACAAAGCTCTCAAACACATGGAGCCCTGTGACGACAGTTGCCGAAAACGGGCGAAAATGGCCGCCTTTTCCCATTAAATGTCTAAGAAAATTACATAACTTTTGAGTTAGAAAACGATTAGTTCCGAAACATTGACATGTGATTTTCAACCCTAACGGACGATACATGTGAACTGCATGCGAATAATATTACGCCAAGTAAAATAATGAAGCTTTACCAAAGTTGAGAATATTGCACCATAATGTTGCAACTCCTCTTTTCTCGTCCTTCCGGCTTAGAATATTTATATAACAGAAACGTATCAGCTAGCAATGCATGTCCACTTTAAGTAGTCGTTCTTCCACGAGAGAGGAAGGTTATTCTCATCGTATAACTTTAGTTATATTTTTGGCCAAACATTTCGATCGTGTTGCATGTCGCTTATTGGGACGGGGGCATTATGATTGACTAACCGAGTGATCAACACAAATACATTTATATCACGATGAAGTGTAACCGGAAACATTACATCCCGTTTAGAAAAGCGTTCACTCTTGACTGCCATGAACGAAAGCAACCAATGTGAGTTGTAGCGGCCGTGGCCTCAAAGAAAGGCGGTCTGACAGTGGCCAACAGGATGGGTTTTCTGCTTCGACTGGGCCACTGGAGCGACGGCGGCCACGCCGTTGACCTTTCGTGCTCCAGTACCGCCAGAAGCTGGAGTCGTTCTCGGGAGCCGTAGCACAGACCGTGGCCTCAAAGAGAGCAGCTGCTCACGGGGCTCTCACCGGGAAATGCAGGAAAAGCCTTACTCACCTTTTGAAAATTTCTGATCTTCTTCAAGAAACTTCTCATTTTAGTGTTGTTAAATCGTCCTCAGATAATAAAACAACAACTTCGTGCTTTCCTTCTGTGGTCGAGTGAAGAAGTGGGTTGTTTTCGGAAATAGAGTAAGAAGTAATTGCAAATTTCTACCATATTTTACATCACATTAAGATGAACTGCAGACGATGCTACTAGATGTCCAAGCCAATGTTACGAGACTTCGCAGTCTCCTCGTCGCTGCGCAGAACCGTAAGGTAACATGGTACTCTCTCAGCATTGGACTAGCTGACTCCGACCACAGACTGCTTCGGTCATGGTCAGTCGATGAAATGAGACAAAGAAAAAATGAAAGACGTTTACAAATCTCTGTAATGCGAAATTAGAGCGCAACTATTGAGGTATTTTGATTGTGCGATATGCCGCTCTAAAGAATTTGACAACAAAATATATATATGAACAGATATATACTTCACGTGATTACGCTAGGTCACGTGACCACGTAACTTCCCGTGGTCACGTAACCTTCTTTCTGCACGTAACCTTACGTTTTTACGTGATCACGCAACTTCACGTGATTACGTAACCTTCTTCCTGCACCCTTCTCCTCTTCCGTGTCCTCCTCCTCCTTCGTACCCTCCTCCTCCGTACCCTCCACTCCTCCGTACCCTCCCCTCCTTCTCCTCCGTATCCTTCCTCCTCCTCCACACCCTCCCCTCCTACTACTCCCTACCCTCCCATCTTCCTCCATAACCTCCCTCTTCCTCCATACCCTTCCCTCCTCTTCCTTCGTACCCTCCCCTCCCCCTCCTCCATTCCCTCCCTCCTCCTCCTGCGTGCCCCCCCCCTTATCTTCCCTACCTTCCCCCCTCCTCCTCCGGTTACGCCGACGGCGACGGCAACGGCGACGGCGACTCCGACGCTGCAAAACACGGCAACAAGCGCCTAAGAGCTGTGCTCTAAAACCTGGGCCGGCTTGCTAGAACAGCGTCTCAGCTGAGACTGGGTGAAAGAAAGCACTGCAAAGGCTGGGGAGCGCGAGCGTCTTGAGACGCAATTTAAGTCCCGCTCAGCTCGTGCGCTGGCTTTGGCAGTGCTTTCTTTCACCCAGTCTCAGCTGAGACGCTGGTTCTAGGAAGCCGGCCCTGATGTTTTGCGGGAGCGCCTCTATATGTTCATACCACGTATGCAACGCGCCGATCCTTCATCACACACGTGGCCGTATTGGAGACTCAAACGAAATCGACGGCACCGAGCGGCTAGAACAGAAGGCTGTGGCGGCAGGTTTGTTCACCAGAATTCTCGAACGAATCAGATATGCACAGCGCCTGGCGGCTAAAATACGAAGCCGTGAATGTAGCTTCAAAAGCACGTGGTGACAATCGCCAATACGCGAGACAAGCGAAGCGATTTTGTTACGGCTGCGAGCAGAAAATCCCGAGGTGCGCAACTGATGCAAAATGAGTGGTTAAGAGGGTGCAATGGTCGTAAACGTTTACTGCTATTCACACTACGACCAATGTGAGCTAGCCAATGCGTGACAAGGTTTTGTTTTGCTTCTTATGGTCACGGGACTTCCGGCCTATCCACCAGCCCAGTGCCGGTGTGTTCCCGACCAGCCAGCAATTTTCGGGGACACTGGCACGCAACGCGTACGAATTCGAGTCACGAGGGTCTTTCCGTTAGCGTTCTGCCGGCCTGTGGTAGCGTGCTTACGCCTTAGATTTTGACTGGTCGGGCGTAAAGCCTTAACATACGTAGTGACCAATGTGAACGAAAGGACCGTAAACGTCAGTTAGATACGCTATGTTAGATGCTACAAATAATATCTTTAGGCAAATTACATTCGTAGCCCTAATATATCATACGACCAGTTTTAAGGGCGTGGGTTTCAAGTTGGTATTGTTAAATGCTGGTTTAAGTGGACCTGCTGTCCTTGACAGAAAGGTACTTTGCCTCCCAATCAGCCATGTGCGCTTTCGCCGCACGTTGCAGATGTGTTGCCAAGGCCAGCTTCCGCAGCTGCACCTGCTACATTTCTGAAGCATTCTCCATGTACCACATCAGATAAACGCATAACTTTACACAAGGTTGGCAATCCTAGGGGCCATACCTGGGTCTACTAGGGTTTTGATCCAAGGCGTCAGATAGTGCCAGAGTAATTCTCTCTCGCGTTTTTATAGCTTTTCTCTTGCTTGCCACATAAGTGCCAAAGTGCCAGATGTGAACCAGAGATGCCCCGTGTGAAGCCAAGAACCAGCACTGAAGCCTAAATTTGACAGTTGTTTCGCAATTTAGGCCGAATTCATCACATGAAAACCAAACAGCCAGACGTAAAGTCCAACTGTCGTACATGTTTGCAGATTTAGGCCCAAAGGATGCGAGATGACAGTCCAACTACCAGCAGTCAAGCCTACATTTGACACTTAATCGGCCAAATAATGAAAATATTTTAAATATAATAATTGATGTTGCAGCGTGTACTAAATGTGCGTGAACAGCAGCCGTTCCCGTCTTTCTTGTTGAGACATCAGCTGTGTGAACTGAGCGTGGTGCCTAACAACGATGCCGTAGCAACTTGGGCAGTAAAACTTTGTCACATTTTGTTGTTCAAATGACGAGTTTATCGTGCCAAAGGCTGCAGCATTTTGACCTAACAAATGGACGCATTTTGTGCAATAAACAAATACCTTTCTGTCATTGCTGATCACTTTGAACCTGTTACAGACACACAGCATAGCCTCAATAAAATTCCTGGTAATATAATTCTGAAAACAATGAGCGGCCATTATCCGTATTCTTCTTTTCTTTTATTACTTATTTATATACCTATGGAACTGACTTTTTAAGAAGCATTAAATCGCATGTTATTATATGATAGTCAATCACTGTCGGACCTCCTTAAGTATAAACAATTATTTTTGTGCTTGTTATTTTTAACTTCCAAACAACATCTGTCACCGTCGAAAGCTTTGAATTCAGTTTGACATTTTTACCACACTCCACAGAACGCCAAACCTTACCTGAATGCCCCAGTTGGTAAGGGCCTGTCAAACTATGAGTTTGAAACGCCTATTATAGGACTAATTATAAATCGATACATCGATGCAGAATTCATCATAGTCGGTGCGAACGTTAATAGACCTTTGCTTTTCGAGTGCTCTAGAAAAACAAACAAGAAAAGACAACCATAATTCAAAATTATATAGCTTCAGCTTGGGCTGTCATTTATCTTCGTTCCCCAGGTTTTCGACGTTCTATGGCAAGCACTTCATATTCAGCGCCCCGACAGCCCGCATCAACAAGAATTTACTGCGTGCCACGAAAAAGCTTAAAGTTATGGTGCCACCTTCTTTCTCCAATGTAGTCTTAGTGATACACTAGTTACGCTCTGCGAACACCCTTTCAGAGACGCTCTTGAGATTTCGAATCGTAAATACACATTTTTCCTACTTCATTCGCGGTCTTCGGTCATGCCCTATAAATAATATCTTTGCGCTAGCACACCGAACACGATCTAGTTTTTGTTCTACGGACACAGCTAAACTTATTTTAGCCACGTCTTGGTTTGATTGTTCCCGAAAATCCGCCTCCCTGTTAACACGCGTAAAAATATCTTCAAATATGCCCTATTTCCAGGGACGATCACAGAACTCGTTTCGGGAACAGACTCGCCAACAAACGAATGAGCGCATGAACCCGCCATCTCACAACCCTCCCCCTCCCTTAAAAACAAGAAAAAACAAACAAAAATAACATGAAGGATAGCTGCACCCTTCTGCGTCCTCCTTTCAGTGCCGTCAAACACTCTCTCCGCCTCACCAAACAACGCGTTCTTTTTCCGCGTCAGTCGTCTCGCATAAAACATAATCAGCCACCCCACACACCCTTCCCTTTCTTCTTCGCAGTGTCCTTTCCGTCGTAACTTGGTTGCTGGGAGTTCGGCCCCCGGTCGATGAAGCCGGGGTGCAAGCTCCGTGAACGTGTCATTCATCACGCGTTGCGCCTGACGCCTAGAAGAGTAAGAGCACGGGCGCAGTCGAGCGATGAAAAGTGTCGACACTTTGCGGGGCGGCTCAAACTCAACCTCTCTTCCCTTTATGTGAAATATTGGGCGCTCTGCACAACGAATACAACCCTCCCCCTCTCTTTCTCTCTCACCCTTCATTGTCGCTGGGTAATGTCGACCAGATCTGGTCAAAGCAGTCATGGCAGCCGATAGCCTACATACGTGACGGTTAGGGAAAACGTTATCAAACAATATATATTGTTCATTTCACCCTAATAGTTCAGAAAAAGACGCTGACTGGGCTGCATGATTTAGCGACGAAAACACATACAGGGATATATGGTGATGGTCGTGACGTTGCGTTTTTCGTCGCTATTATAGTATATGCGGACTGCAAGTTAGTCTGCTTCTTTTGCAGGGGTTGTGGGGACGTCACGACGCCGACCTCTGATTGGTTCTCAATGAAAGATAGTGGGTAGACCTCGACGCAGCTGGCTTTGAGGTCTACCCACTATCCTTGAGTCAGAGCCAATCAGAGCTCGGCGTCTTTCTGACGTCACCGCTAGTCTTGCGCAAGAAGCAGACGACTTGCTCTCCGCATAGATGTTTTGCGGAATTACCCGAATATCAAAAAGAATGTCGGGAACGTAAGTACACGTAATGCGCATGCTTCCATCTTCAGCTGCAATTGTTCGCCAGCAAAAATCTACTACAAATGGCGCTTCGCACGCGCCTTCCACAGACACCTTATTTCAGTCACTTACTTCCGATCGTTGCTATAGGAAAGGCAAGCACGTACAGCGCGTGCACCTACATTCCGAACATTCTATTTAATGTTTGGGTAATTTAGCGAAATGTCTATTGGTCTAATCGTCTGGTAGCATCGGCTGTGCTTTGAACTCAAAGTTGACTCGAAGTCGAGGTGCTGACGCAGCATTCGTTTCCAATCTGTGTCCAGCGTTGGCCTTCGCCGGTGACGCAAAAATGTCAGCACTACGGCCTTGTCTTCTTGGCGGTGTTAGCTCTGACTTATTGTGAGCCAAGGTATAGGCTACACGTTGCTAATAATTTATTGGGCTGCATTATCGCAAATGTAGCATATAAACAATGTCTTAAGCCCATTCCCCTTCCCATCCCCACACATGACCAGCCTCCAGTCCACGTAGCTGATGCAAATGCGTAAAACTTTATACTAGAAGCTGGGAAAAACCGCGGAGCACAGATATATATAGGCCTCCTGCGTTGAAGCTTTGAACAAACTCTGACGCCCTCCTTTTGTATAGTACAAGTTCACCTTATTGGGCCTCCCACTACTTATGGCGCCTTCGTTGAGAATTTTCCTATATGTGTAGTGATAAAGAACGGAAAAAATACCATTGACGTCCGAAATTGGCTAAATACAACACTGAAGACAATCGAATCCTCCAGATTCATGCCACCACCGGTAGGGTACGCGTCTCTTATCTCTGGGTGGTTACGTGAAAACATCTGGCGTCCCAAATGTTTGTTTTTCTTTCTTCTTTGGAACGCATGATACGGCGTTTCCTGGTTCACGCTCTTACAGTCTTAGCTTTCACTATGCTTTGATCGCGTTAGAATTTTTTGTTTCTTTGTATTTTCCTCGTTATCGCGTTTCACATCGGAGCAGGCCTACTTGTACATGTGTTACAGTTTGGGACGCTCAAGTTTGTACTACTCAAAACAAGTTTTAACAAGGCCCTTTTCGCAGCGCCCCTGTGCAAATCAGGAGGCCTATTCTGAGTGACCTGGACACACGTCTTGTGTGTGTTACGTCATTACGTCACTTTCTATGCCCTGCGTTTCTTAAGTTGCCAATGACTACAGTCTTTGCCTGCGCCCGAACATTAAGTGAAACGAAGCCCACATGAAGTCATTTTGCAAAGCTCAAATGAGACGCAAACCCTCAATACAATGTTACACCATTGTTGCAACCAACCAAGAACCATATAAAGATATCGGCATTTTCCGAACAGTGATTGGACGAATTCGCTGATATAACTTGTAGCCAACAACAAGCAAGAAATAATTTTCCAGTGGTTGCAGTGCGCAAAAACTGGAAACCCCTTGGCCACTAAATTGTAACGAATTTGGAGTTCGAAGTTCAGTCACTGAGGGAGCTGTCGGTGGCAGAACAGGGTGCTCATCTGATGTAGAGGTCGTGACCGTACTGAATGAGATTATAAACGAATGCAGCCTGCTCTTGCCGGGCAGTCTCCTGCCGTGCAGCCAGACCTCTTTTGTGTGAAGGTGTGTCTCACACACAGGAGGTCCGCCTTCGATCCACCCATGCGGGCAGACACACACTAGCCATGGACATGACATTACCAACCTCCCAGCCCTCCCACAACTCTCGCAGCACTGGGAGCACGCATTTCATGCTCACCAATTCTACACCGCTACCACAGCATATGCCCCCCGAGCAAGTAGAACGAAGTCGAACATTCGTCAAGAAACATATGAAGTGTACCCAAACCACCTGCCTGGAAGAAGACATCTGCATCGTTTACACGGACGCTGCTTGTCATCAAGATGAAACGGATTTTGCCACGGCTTTGGTTGAAACCACTACGTCAACTCAGGGGCGACTCTATGATGGTACGACAGACCCCGTCCACAGCACGCAAGCAGAAATGGACGCTATCAATGATTGTGTTCGACTCGCAAACAATTCCTCCAACAACAGCAACACCAGAACCCCTTTACACCTCTTTAGAGATTCTTAAGCTGCACATCGGGCTTGTACGGATGTTCGGCGAACCACCCTTGCTGTTCAGCAGCCCAGACTCTCCGTGCAACGCTTACGTGCTCTCGGGCACAACCTACAATACACTGGGTACCCGGACATTCCGGAATACCCAGCAAATAAAAAGCTCACCGCCTCGCACGCGCGCTCTTACTATCCGGACAGGCTAGAGCAAGATCCGAAGATACAGTCTGCCTCTCAGGAAGTATAGAGTCCTGCGCACTACCACTTGACCCAACGGAAGAGATATCCAAGGCACGGAACTAACGCAGAGCCTACCTCTTGGCTACCGCCAAACAACTCCTTACTCGCGTCCCTCCCCGTAAATTCTTCTCCCGCCGGCAGCTTGTCACGCTCCGCCAAATCCAGACCGGGCCCATCGTGCCCCCTTATCTGATACAGCGGTTCCGTCAGCACAGCAGCAGCCGTCGCGAGAAAAGCAGTGGTGCTGCTACCACCACCCTTCCTGGTACATGCGGATTGTGCCACAAAAACGCTAATCTGAAGCACATGCTCCAGGACTGCCCGCTATACTCGGAGCCCCGGACCCGCACCCAGGCTGCCAACCAGGAGGGTTTCAGGCCTACCTCGCTGCGTGCCTGGGCCTGCTTGAAGTCACAGAATCTGGGAAAATAGCGCCATTGCCTTCCCACCTGCTAGCCAGATAAAAACAAATACTCAACATACAAATCGACATTGTCGGTTTCCACAGTGAGCGCCATTTTGGACCTTTCGAAGCTTCGACGCTTCGAAAGGGTCGTTAAAGCCAGTCGCACCAAGATTGTTATGGAGCATCATCGTACTGAAAGCGTTCCGCGGCCAATATGACCGTCTTTGGTACTGTGCATGCAACAAACGTATCACTCATGCTTATTTCCCCAGATCTCTTTAATTATGTTGCTTTTCTTCCGTGCACCGACGTCGCGTGTGATGCCGTACATCTTCGCACCGCCATCACACGCAACATCACTGCTTGGAGACATTGAAAAATAATTTTACTGTCTTGAAACATGCAAAAAGTGCAACATAATTGTAAGAGATCTAGGGAAATAAGCATGAGTGATAAGTTTATTGCATGCACAGTGCCAAAGATGCTCATATAGGCCGAGGAACGCTTTCAGGACAATGATGCTCCATGGCGATCTTGGTGCGATTGGTTTTAACAACCCTTTCGAAGCTTCGAAGCTTTGAAAGGGTCCAAAATGGTGATCACCATGGCAACCGACAGCGATGAGCC
Source organism: Ixodes ricinus (assembly GCA_037355805.1). Classification (NCBI taxonomy): domain Eukaryota; kingdom Metazoa; phylum Arthropoda; class Arachnida; order Ixodida; family Ixodidae; genus Ixodes; species Ixodes ricinus. The sequence continues at coordinate 55,180 of JAZHYW010025915.1, read as the reverse complement.
AATCACCTTGAGAGGTTTTGTCGTCTGTGTGTTGGTATTGGTTTGTATCTGGCTAGCAGGTGGAAGGCAATGGCGCTACTTTCCCTGATCCAGTGACTTTAGGACTGCCCGGACCCCTCCTCCCTCAAAGTGATCGCTATCGAGGTCTGGCGATCGCTGCTCGCGTGCATCCAGGACCCTGCAGCTCCCCTGTCGGCACGCGGCTTCAAGGTATCTCCGCAAGGTATATGTTTCCACTACAGAGCCCAGACAAAAGACCAAGCCTGAACCTACCGCACATCTACCCTCTGACGCCGTCGCACCTACCGGGCCAACAAATATGAATGGAGGCCCCCTGTCCCCCGCTCCCCTACCCTAAACCCTTTCAGCGCAGCATTTCTTAATGCAAAAAATAAAAAGTGAAATAAACGTTCCTACTACTACTACTCCTTTCCACGCTAAGTTCGAACGCATCCGGCGCTGGGATCCGATAGAGCAAATCAAACAACTCCAAAGGTGAGTCGTCACTGCACTTGTCATCTTCGTGTGCTTGCTACACCCTGGCTAAACCAATCGCGCACAGTGAATTGTCTCGTGATCCTGCGCTGTTTCTGTAGGTGACTGTTTTGCCGGTTCCAGCAAACTCACAAAGACGACGAGCGCCGTGACGATGCACTTTTGGTGCTGCTTGACTGAGTTTAGCAGATCATAGCGTCAGAGCTGCGGTCGAACATAATGTGAAAAAGTATAGCTTAAAACTTGTTTCATGCAGTTTTTAGAGCTCTAATGCCAAATTTTGTTACTTTGGTCAGATATCGAAATAAGCGAGTGATTCAATTAGATCTAGTTATCATGGTAGCTAGTTGAGCAGCACCGCTACCTCTGTGACCGTGACTTTGCTCCTTTTTGCTAACCGGAGTCCTTCTATAGACGAATATGATGACCAGTTGACTGAATCACCACCTTCTCGTAGAGGCCTCGGCAAGCCTCTTCCACAATTGTACAATCGTCCAGAGAGTGGCCGCAGTGTGCTCAGGAACCCCTTCAATCGTGTGGTGACGAACCTTGTAGGATTTCCGCCGCTGCTGTCCGCGTCAGAGTATGGGACAACGCACTCGTTCAACAACACTTAGTCGTTTTTTGACTATTCACGCCGCGCTCTCGACCCGAAATGCCACGCGCATACCTCTGCGCTGGACGGTTTTATGAGCAGCTGAATGCCGCTCGCGTGGCCTAAAGTGACTTGATACTTCCTTTACAACTAACTACAACCAATGCAAATGACAGAGCACATTCCGCTGCAACAAAATGGCGGCATTCAGTTCAAACCTCTGCTGTGCGCCACCATTCGCTTCTTAAAACCTGCTGCGTCACGCAGTTGGCGATGTATAGGATGTACATACTTGTAAGAAACTCTTATCTAGAGATTTTAGCGTGGCCGATTACGCTTCGCCACGTCGAGGTAGAAATCACGAGAGGATTTAACATGTGGGAAACCTGTTCAAACGCCGTGGATCACCACACTCTAAAAAAAAGGAAAAAAATGTAGTAAAGGTGTGGTTTCCTCTCTGCTACTGACGCTCCAACAAGGGGACACGAGAAGAAGTGAGGAACGAGACGCTTTTCTCTTTCTTCAGGGAGACGGGAGAAAGGCTCCGCCTTCCCGCCTCATCTTCTTTCGGTTTCGTTTTTCGAGCACGTCGCGCGCATTGTTTAACAAATCTTGACGTGTTGATTGAGCTTCAGCGGCAGCGAAGGCCGCCTGTAATTCCGTCTCCCAGTACAAACGTGTAGAATATCTTGGTTGCATTGAGGTTTTATCACTAATTTTGTCAAACGAGCAAACGAAGCCGTAAGAAACAGCTAAGTTTCGGAGCAGTGCCAGAAGCGCTAAGTACACTGGGCTATGATGGCCGCCTCCGGATTGCGGAACGACGTGTCGACGTCGACGACGTTGTGGAAATCGCGTTAACTGCGTCCAAAAAGGCAGGATTTCCTGCCGGGTGCCTGCGCGCCTTCTGTGCTCAGTTCGGATCTGCTTTCTAATGCTGAGTGCCAAGAGGCATTCAACGTGGTTTTGTATTTCTGCGCGTCAGCAACATAGCAGAAACATTTGCGATGACAGTGTTGTGCGTTCTGAACGAAGACTGCGTTGTGAACAAAGACAATTCACTTTCAGGTAGTCCAGTTGTTAAACGCTCCAGGCAACAACATGACACTAGCCAATACGACTAACACTTAAAAAAAGAAATCAATCAATCAATCAATCAATCAATCAATCAATCAGTTTATTTTTTCTTTCAAGGGGTACAAACTCCTTGAAATGGTACCTTGGTGCAAAAGGCGATCGTGTCGCCTGACTGGGCACCAAGGTCCAACGGGGGGGGGGGGGGCAAAGGGGCAAAGTCCAACAGCAACAGCACTAAGGGTGAAACTTCGGCAAGAGAAAAAATACTTATACAAGATATAGTGGATACACACACACATACACACAAGAGATAAAGGATGCACACGCATAAAATTGTAAAGAAGGAATACTAGCACACATTGATGTTGTTTATGTTAACATTGTCGTAAAAACAAAGATTAAAAAGTAATATAAGACATCAAGCAAAAAAATAATAAATAAAAAAAGCACTTTCGGTAAAAATTATAAAAGTGAAAAAGCAAGATTACATATCCATGAATTCCAGGCACATATAAAATAGCAATCTGGCATTGTCCACATGACAAAATCTAAAAATAAACGTGATTACAAGGTATACAAGATTTGTAATAAAAGCGGATGCACAAAAAATGCTGGTTAAAATATTAAAAAAATGTATTGCAACATATCTATAAAATTACCAACTCATTGGCAATCAAAAAGGAGCGTAGATCTTTTTTAAATGTAGTTTGGTTTACAGTAATTATAACATTATTGCCGACTGCATTTAGAAGCTGGGGAACCTGAAAATTGATCATTTGTTTTCCGTAGTTAGTCCTAATAGATGGTAGTCTGTATGTCCTCATTGTCCTTAAATTATATTCAGACAAATTTGCAGGAATGAGGTCAAAGCCGCTTACTCCGTTTTTATGAATATGCTGCCCAAGCTTATAATGGTAAAGCTTAGAAAGAGGAAGGATATTTAATTTGTCAAATAGGCTTTCGGCTTCACTACCGTGATTCGAGTTGGCCATTATTCTTAACATACGTTTTTGTAAACTCATAAGACCATTATAGTTGGTTTTTACCGTGGTGCCCCAAACTAGTAAACAGTAGTGAAGTTTTTGATAAAAGAGGGTGTAGTATATTTGTACCTTCAACCAAGTCGGTAAGAGGTCTTTTGTCTTATAAATTATTCCTATTGTTCTAGAGAGGTCACTTTTTATATGCTCAGTTTGTGTTGTCCAGGATAGTTTTTCACTAAACCATACTCCTAGGAATTTGCAATCAGTTATACGGTCTATAATGCAGTTGTTTATTGTCAAACATGGCAGTTTATTGATTTTTTTATTTTTTGGCATAAATAACATATATTTTGTTTTTGCAGCATTTAATTGCATTTTATTTATGTCGAGCCATCTGCTTAAATCTCGTAGGTAGTTATTAGCTTCTTGCTCTATTTCATCTACGGATGTACCAGAAAAAAAGAGACTAGTATCATCAGCATACATGACTAAGTTTGGAGAAACTGAGATGTTTACAATGTCGTCTAAATAGATTATAAAAAGCAGAGGTCCCAATACCGATCCCTGAGGGACCCCATATTTAACGGTTTTACGATCAGAATGGATGTCATTGATTTGTACGAACTGCTCGCGATTTTGTAGGAAACTCTTTATTAAATCCAATGCTTTACCCCTAATGCCATAGCGGGGAAGTTTTTGTAGTAGGATGTCATGATTGATACTGTCAAATGCTTTTCGAAAATCTAAGTATATGCCAAGAGTAAGAAGTTTATTTTCAATGTTATTTAAAATTTTATCTTTTATATCTAACAAGGCATCTTCTGTTGACTTACCCTTTTGAAATCCGTACTGTGCTGTAGATAGAACTGAGAATTTTATTAGGAAAGCTTGAATTCGACTGTTTATTAATTTTTCAAAAACCTTTGATAGTACGGGGAGAACGGAGATTGGACGGTAATTGCTAATATCCTTTCTATCGCCATTTTTATGAATGACAGTTACTCTCGCAGTTTTTAAGGCATGTGGGAAACTACCTGTTTCAAATATAAGATTCATGATATGATGCAAGGGCTCACTTATAATGTTAGATACGTATTTGATCGGTTCGGCTTTTATGTTATCATCCCCGCAAGTGCTTTTATTTTTTAGTGATTTTATGACAGCCTCAACCTCAAAAGAAGTGACAGGATTCAGCATAATAGTATGTTCTAGGTGGGCTCGTGGAAAAATGCTCGATGACGTGGTATTCGGGCGATTGGATGCACCAACGTTTATAAAATAATCATTGATTGCATCTGCCATGTCACGTCCACTGAAGACGCTTGACCCAATCTGCATTTCATTAAGGGGCGTATGGTTAGAATTGGGCTTGATGATAGTGTTTAAAGCGTTCCAGGTACGCTTAGGATCATATTGAATGTTATTAAACTTGCTGACGTGGTAATGCGATTTAGCTTTTTTATGTCACGGTTCAGTGCATTTCTAAATTGCTTATATTCTAGTAGTACGCAGTTATCCCTACATTTTTGAAATTTTTCGAACAGTCTATTTTTCTTGTTGATGCGTTGCAACAATTCTTTCGATATCCATGGTTTTCTACGCTTACATCGCCGTGTTCTAAATTGTTGTAGAGGAAAAGCTGCGTCATAGCACTTCTTAAGAGCTGTCAAGAAAGCGAAATAGGATTCATCAACATCTTGACTAGTCATCACACTGTCCCAGTTAGTATCAGAGACCATTTTGTGAAATGCCTCTATGCTATGTTGATTGATCTTCTGAAAAAATTTAGTTCCTGGTTGAGGTAAATTATGACTATTTCTAAAATGTGATAGAAAGCAAAATAAGGGGAAATGATCGCTCATATCGGCAAGAAATACTCCAGGCACAGCGTGCGATTGGTTAATATTTGTAATGCAAACATCAATAAGCGTGCTGCTCTGTAACGTTACTCTTGTTGGAACACTTATCAAGTTCTTGCACCCATAGGACTCTATTATATTATTAAGTTGACGTTGATTGCTAGTGTCGGACAGTAAATCAATATTGATGTCTCCCATTATTATTATTTTGGTGTTTTGATGCAAAAGATATGTGAGCATGCTTTCAAGAGTGGAACAGAATTTCGCAAACTTTCCGGTGGGGGGGGGGGCGATATACCACTACGAAGCATGTGTCACGGTGTTGCGCAGCAAGACATTCAATGTCAGCAGTAGATACAGAGCATTTATCAATTTCGGTCATTTGTAGCGCTGACTTGTGATAGATAGCAACACCGCCGCCGGGCTTGTTATCTCGATCGATATGTAGGCATGTATAGCTGGGGAATTGCACTGGTAATGTTTTGGCTGAATACCATGTTTCTGTAAACATTAGTACATCGAACTGGATTTTAAGGGGCGTCAAAAATATCTCGATATCGTCTTTTTTATTTTGCAAGCTTCTTGCATTCATATGAAAAGTGGAAATGCCAATTTTATCAACAATGTCAAGTTTGTTAAAGGTTTCTGTGTTGTAATAGCCACAGGGCACCTCTGGTGCCCTGTGGCTATTACATCTGTTGATAAAACATCTGTTTTTTCTGATGAAAAGCGATATACGAATAATGTAAATGTGCTTTGGTTTCTTCTTTTTACTGTATATGTACGTACTTTTGTCTGCGTATGTACTTTTATCTGCTTATGCACCTTTTTCAGCATATGTACTTATTGTGGACAACGCTCTTTTCTGCACACTATTTCTGTGTTGCTTTTGTTGCTTTATTATTTGACGACTGTAAAATACTTTCCTTATATTTGTTTTTAATCTTACTATATTATATTAAAATAGAGTACTGTATAGGACACCCACGCATTGTCTATTTTTATTTTATTCTTTATTTTTTTTAAAATCGCTATCTGTGCACTTTGTAGTGTTCTTGGTTTTAACGTTTCTAGAAACCGAAATGTTGTTGCATGCAGAGAGTTTTTATTATTTCTTTTCTCTTTCTTTTTTTGAGTGGGGGAGGTTTGTGTATTATTTGTTTGCCACTGGACCTTGCCGCCATTAATGGCCGCTTGCACCTTGTCAGGCAACTTGTTTGCCTTCTGTGCCTGCGGACCGTTCAAGTCTATCTGTACTGGACTTGACTTCAAAAAATAAATGATTGACTGATTGACTTGTCACCGATGTGACTCTATGTCGGCGCATTAGTTACATCAGTGGGGGAACAGCAAGATAGGATGACGTAAACTGTCGGGCATTAATGCCGCTGGTCGGGCCGGGATCGGACTGGCCGGGCTGTCGTAGGCTGACATACTGCTTTGCATAGAAGAGTTTAATACCGCTCGAAGAATTACGGTGCAATCGACTGATCTGCGGTTTGCCGTTTCGGAACGCTTGTCTAAACCAGCTTCTATCGCACAGTGGCCAATGTGACTGTCGTCTGCGATATCCTGCTGACCCCCCTTTCCGAAGAGCAATTGCGCTCTGAGGGGAGGGACTGAACAGCATTGAAATATTACAGAAAGTACGTACATTTACAGGTGAGAATTTCAGCATTAAGGGAAGATGGTTCTATGGACCAGAAGAGCTATCCTTTATTTTGCTGTTTAAATATACTATGGTTCCTGGAGAAACTGCCCTCCAGGTGTGGCGCTGGGATGAGCGCTAGAATCTTTCGAGCTCACCACGGCGAAGCTCTGTACAGTTAACACCTGCTGCAAATCGCGGTTTTGACTGCGTTCATGTTGATCGAAAGCGATTTCTCTGCCCATGAGGCGTCGATTTCAGCTCAATGAATACCCCCTTTACAAAGATTCATTCAAAAAGACAATAAGCAAGCACATGGCTTTGAACCCAGTGGAGCGACTTGTTTTATTGGCTTCCAAATAATTACGGCATGAGCGTTTACTTTTAGAAGCAGCTCTTAGGCGCCCGCTTCCGGCTTGAGCGGCGTCGCCATCGGCGTAACCGCGCGTTGGATTATAGGACGTTTCCCATAGTGCAACGTGCGGGACGTTTCCCATAACGACGTCAAATGTGACGTGACGTGTGACGTCACGAGGGTCGCTAGGATCTCAAGCGACGTCACAAGTGCCGTTACGAAGGTCACTTGTGAAGGTCACGACGAAGGTCACGACCTTCACAGTGACCTTGACGAAACCTGCACTAGTGACCTTCATAATGACACGAAGGTCACAAGTGAAGACCTCGACGACCGTCACGAGTGACGTCACGAGTGACGTCATGAGGGAGGAGGGACGGGGAGGATCAGAGGAAAGGAGGAGGAGGAGGGGAGAAGGAGAGGATACCCTCCTATCCGTACCCTCCCTCCTCCTACCTCTTAAGAGCTGTGTTCCAATTTGGCATCACAGGGAATTGTTAACGTCTTTCATTTTTCTACTAGAGGTTCATCTCCTGAGCCGCTCAAGGTACTTTCAGAGCTATGACATAACTAAAAAACAATCAACATGCTAAGCATATTATATATTGCTTATGTGATCACCGAGAAAATTCGTACCTTCAAAACGACGAATATAAAAGACGGCAACGCAGAGCTCTGAAGTAGTAATCGGATTAGTGTGTTATTGTATTGAAACAAAAAAAAGTGTGCTGTTGTATTGATGTTTGCATGTGGTATGCATGTGGATGCGCTCGTTTTATATGTTCAGCTGGTGTTTGTGGTACGCGTAATATATCGAGGTGTATCATAATAAAAGCAAGAAAGGTGCCCGAAGGTAATGGTAGCGTGAGAAAATAAAAATATTCTGCAGCACACAAATTGGGCGGTATTCAGCGCCACATAGCCTAGCTACTTGTAACTACTCTGCTTGACCCTGCCACATTGTGGCGAGTGATTTAAACTTCTTTCACACTTAGCGGTAGCGTGCAACAATACGCGAAGTGGACTGCTTCGAATTTGCTCCTTTGGGAGAGGTTTTTTGGTTCAGGGAATGGTTTACCACTCCTCTGTGCAGTGCGATGCTGACGAAGCAATTGTGGCTTGAGGAATAGCAAAGGTAAGAATAAAGTGCGCGAAGTAACTGATTATCGGTTGTCTCCGTCTAACATCGCAGGGCTGATGACGAGAGGACTGAGTAACTGCTTTCGAAACACAAGTTTCTTTACCGGCGGGGTAAGCTGGCTTCGGAAATAAGTACGATTCGCGGAAAGCTCGTGTTACGCTTTTATTTGCAGCTCCTCTCGCAACGTGCAATGGAGGTGGTGTCTTTGTGAAACCTTATTGATTTCGATTTGCTCAATTCGCGGCAGCCATGATGATATGCAAACGATGGAGGAATTTGCTCCCCTGCTTTCAGGGACGAAAATTTATCCCTTTCTGAAGGAATCCAAATTACAAGAGCGTTCCACCCTTTAGGGAGGACTATATACACATTTTTTTCTAAGAGTACATGTTGCCCACAACTTCCAAGAAGAAAAACGGACAGTATATATAGTTTGTTTCACTCTAAGTTAACATAGATCAAACGCTATGGACCTTTTGAGCCAATCACAAAGCAGACCAAGACATGTGACAGCTTTCTATATTAGGAGTGCACTACAACAATATGTTGTAACTTTCCTTGTTCCGATGCACTGGTTGGCTAAAAGGGGCTGTAGCGTACATTCCCTCCAAGATTATTGTAAAACGAATTATAGTTACGTCGTTGAATGTTTCATGTGCACAATAGCAATACAGTTGGGCTCGATAAAACTTTGCTGTGTGATTGACCAACCGTGGCAGCCTAAGCTGTAGGCATTAATGAACGATTTGTGACGTGAAAATATTAAGAACAAATGGCGCAGGATCTTTGACATTTAAATAAATAAAAAAACGATAGTTATCGATCGGTCACTAGATGTAATTTGTCTTTCCCTAACAAAAAAATAAGGTGTTTGTGGACTACGCGTAGCAATATAATCCATCAAAATATCTATATGGCATCGTTAATCTCCTTAATTGCCTTAGAAAACACTAATAGTCAGAATATAGCTACTCATTTTATAAATAGTTAAATAATAAACTTTGAATAATCATTAAAACAAGTGTTACAAAAATTGCTGTGAAAATTGACGTCGAAGTTCGACTGCGTTTCGTAAATTCTTGTGCTGCATTAGTAGTTACTATTAAACAGTTCAGAAACTTCTATGGCATTTCTAGCAATATTTGTGTGGACGTCCATGTGGTCTTTTATGAAATTTAAAATAAACGTGACTTCTTATGAAGTCCTGTCTAGTTCCCGTGGACTGGCCTCCTGACACCTACCAACAACGTTTGTTGTACCATTACTGCATTTCAACTGTCCTTCTTCCCATGTGCATAAAGACATAAAACTAGAAGCTATAACGGCTCACGATATTTGCCCGACCCGGAGCGCCGGTCGGCGGCAACATGTTACCGGAGGCTTGTGAAGCGGTGGCTAAAACCACCACCTCTCATGTTTCGCTTTTGGAGCAGTAGTTGAACGTAGGATTAAACTCTGGGGCTTAGGGATTTGATCCCATGGGGCATATTGAAATATACACAGTGAAATCATATTCGGTATATTTATGTTTTCTTCCCAATTTATTCCTTTATTACTCCCCGCGCATGCGCATTTGTTTCTTTCGTTAAAAGCAGGACGGACAAGAAATAGTGAAAGGTTCTCTTTTCAAAGCTATCGCATTTAATTTGATAGTTTCCTTTATTTAAGATACTTATTAAGTAAGAGTTAGTATATTTACTCAAGATATACACAATATAGTGATTTCTATAAAGTTTAGCTATTTACAATCCAGGAACGTGAATTCAGTGACACCTTTCAAGCAAACAAATCCAGCACCAAACCCAATGACCTCATTTCATCTTCAGGTGTCCCACAGGGAGCATTTTTGGGTTCGCTATGGTTTCTTATTTCTGTGAATGACATTGTATTTTCAGTTAAATGTTCCAATGAGCTTTTATTTGCTGGTGACGTAAAGCTGTTTTTTCTGGTTCGTTCTTAGTATGAATGCGCACTTCTTCAGAATTAGGTGCTTAAAGTGACTAAGTCCTATTTTGATAACTATCTTCTGCTTAATGACATCAAAACAAAAACAAAATGTCAGTGCAGAAAGCGAGAGGCTACGTTTTAGATAGCATCTGTCATTAAACGCGTGATCTCGGACTTCATATTGATATGGCGTTAAGCTATAATCATCACGCATCGTTTTTTTCTAACTCCCTGTCAAAACCTTAAATTCAAATTCTCGCAAAAAAACAACAACAAAAACAACAACGTTGTACTAATGTTACGTTTGATTATTTTCTTGGCTTTTTCGCGCAAAAGTTGAGTTTGCATCCGTTGTGTGGAATTTTCTAAGTTTCACTACATCACGCTTAATTGGGTGTTTTCATAAGCGTTTGATTGGTATTTTGTAAGACCCATTTTTTGGGGACTCAACTGGTACTACAGTGACGGTGTGTTACATAAGAAACTTGGGTTTTGATCTTTGTTTAGAAGGCGGCGTCACGGGAATATTGTCCCGAATAAAAACATAAATTTTTATTTCAGCTTTATTAATTTATTTATGCTTTTATTCGTGGCAAAATATTTTTGTTTTTACATTAGCTTGTGAATGAGATTGTAGGCTCGCCTCTTTTGGTGGCCTCCATCTGTTCTCACGTCCCACGGTGTACAGTACCCGTACTCCCAACGATTTCTGACCACGTGCGCTTTTTAAACAAATAATTGTATTTATCGTTACATTATTACATTACTATTGTTGTAATGTAACTTGAATGCAAGATGCCTGATTTTTTCCTCCTTGAAATATTTTGTGTTGTCAAGACATTTCGCTGCAATCTTGATGGTATATTGCTTGCGAAGTTAGATATATGTGTTCTGTTATTTCTCTCGTTTTTTGAGTTATGTTATATATGTTGCATAACACACATAACGCTTTGAGTTGTTTGTAAACGCGTGAAAATATAGATTATTATTATTATGATAGTCTCTGTCAGCCTACAAAGAAAGGGGCGTGTGAAGTACCGAACATCTGATTATAGCTCAACAGTCAATGACATTGCGACGCTATGAAATAAAAGCGCCAAAGAACGAAATACGAAGCAAGGATTGTAAATGTACTAAGCCACCTTCTTTCTTTCTTAAGCTTTCAACGACCGTAAATAGAACATCTTCTAAAAAGGACACGCAAGTGGATCAACGACGCCACAGCTCCCTCGTAATAAACACCTCAAACTAGAACAACCCCGCCGGCTATGAGGCCTTTTGAATTAGTGAGTAACAATACTTCTTCGTTACGTCCTAAAAATCTCGCTCTAATAAATGACAAAAATATTTTTGACCATAGTGATACATTAACAAATACCATGACATATTTTCTGTCAGCACATCGAGGGAACACAATGTGTTTAAGCAGTCCCGTATAATTCAAAGTCAAAGGCTATTCAATTGTTTATCGTCAATGAAAATTTAAGGAACGCAGTGCTTGGCGAGCCTCATGCATCTCCTTGCTACTGCGCAAGGATGGCGTTGCGGCGTCGGCTGGTGCGAACGCCAAAGAGCAAATCAGAAATGAAGAAGGATGATCGTCACATGGTCGCACCCTTCGTCCTCAAGGTGTCATTGACTATGGTTAGTGATCCTCCCTGTTAGCACTGTCCTCATTAGGTCCAGCTGACTTTCTCCAGCTCAAACACAAGTTGGTTAACTAATTGCTGAATGGCATTCCAAAACACCAAAAGAGAAACACCCCAACGTCAAATCAAACTGAATTTTAATTTGCAAGAACCCGTTTTCTTTTTTGGACAGCTATGATGACGATCTCTTTGCTACCCACGCCAAAATCGAAACACCCCCTCCCCCTCCTCGCCCCTTCTTCTATGTGGTGTCCATCGTTCCTGAATGAGACTGCCCAAGCTGGCTTGTTGGCCTCGACTGTGACCTAATCTGGGCTTCTGGCTTAAGAGTCGGCATAAAATGGCGGAGATTAGATGTAATGGTCCCTTCGCATTTTTACGTAGAGCCTCATAACAGAGTCAGAATGTCCAATGCTCCTTAAATGAGGACGAAATCAATATGTTAAATCGTGACTGCCGGGACCTATATAAATCAAACACGTACCTCAAGACTTATAGATAACTTTTTTTTTCGTAATGCTTGGCTTTCAATATAAAATATAAGACGCCCTTGATTTACTTGTTTAATTTGATTGTGTAATAAAAATGTGAAACACGATGCACGAGCCAAGAAGGATACTTGACATTCCTGTTGCAATGGATATATTTTTACACATGTTGACCGCAAATGAAAAATACAGAGTTTATCAAAAGGATGAATAGCTGTACTACAGGTCTAATTTGAGCCAGTTGGTACATACTTGAATAGGGTCAGCTGAACAATTACAAATTAGAAAAACCGTGAGAGGGAAAGACGTACACACCGCTGACTATCAACTTGCTTCCTTTAATACTTCGTCTTCCTTTTTCTTTTGCACTAGAGCTAGTGGTAAAAGCCATCCCCCATGTCCGCGCGCTGCACCCATTAGGGTGTTATGCGGCTCGTGCCGCGTCCCAAGTATTGCCTTTCTTTCGCGTGGATTGTGATAGATGGGGTGCTCACGCACATTTGACCACCATCTTCGATAGCCAGGGATTCGATTACTTCCCGTGCATATGCGTTCTGGTGCCGCCCCATAATGGTGATCAGCGGCGTAGACTTTCCATTTTCCCGGGGGGGCAGGCTGAGAAGTTCCCCGGGGGGGGGGGGGGAGGGTGCTGCGCGTTATGTTTTCGCCAGAACTGGAGATTGAAGCTAACGCAAGCACGCTGGGATTCCATTTCCCATGTATTCTGTCAAAAAAGGCAACGTGGGCGTTATTTTGTTTACATCCTACTACTAGAAGCTCGTTACATAGCACGTAAACAGCGTCTCGGAAATAATAATAGTAATAATAATAATAATAATAAAGGTTTATTTTCCAGTGCCCACCAACAACTTAGCGTTCTATTGTGTGGTGCACAAACATGGGTGAAGTATTATACATTTAAGACAAAATACAAATTATCAAAGACAAACTAACAACAAACGCAAGCAAAAAAAAAAAAAAAAGATCAAGGCCCGGGCCCGGAGGGGGCTCTGCCCCCCAGGATCTAACCAGGGGGGCACGAGCCCCGTTGCCCCCCATAGTCTACGCCTATGATGGTGATGTTGTTGAAATTAGGAGTGCACTTGCAGGACCTGCAATGTGCAGAAAGATGTCCGGCCGATGTTCCTTTAACAGAAGCCGCGTGCTCCCTAGCTCGATCGTTCACACACGCCCGTTTGTCCTATGTAGCACCTGCCACAGGAAAGTGGTATGCTATACACAACGCCACTTTGGCACGGAGTGTACTGCGTCCTGTGAGCAGTTGTGCATTGCTTCTTTTCGTCATTTGTTTTTAGATTAGTTCTGCGGCACATGGAGTAGGCCTTGTTCGATGCCGAGCACCGAACAAAGCCTACTAAAAACCTAAAAAGATTGCCGGGAGGCATGATATTAGGGTTGTGTGCTCGGCACCGAACAAGGCCTACTCCATGTGCCGCAGAACTAATCTAAAGACAAATGACGAAAGAAGCAATGCACAACTGCTCACAGGACGCAGTACACTCCGTGCCAAAGTGGCGTTGTGTATAGCATACCACTTTCCTGTGGCAGGAAATACATAGGACAAACGGGGCGGTGTGTGAACTTGAGCTAGGGAGCACGCGGCTTCTGTTAAAGGAACATCGGCCGGACATCTTTCTGCACATTGCAGGTCCTGCAAGTGCACTCCAATTTCAACAACATCACCATTATGGGGCGGCACCAGAACGCATATGCACGGGAAGTAATCGAAGCCCTGGCCATCGAAGATGGTGGTCAAATGTGCGTGAGCACCCCATCTATCACAATCCACGCGAAAGAAAGGCAATACTTGGGACGCGGCACGAGCCGCATAACACCCTAAAGCGGGTTTCACATGCAGCGATTTTGGCCCTAGAGCGGCGCGATTTCTGCCGTCGCGGCGCTGTGGCCAGCCGCAGCGGCTGAGCGGCAGGGTTCCAGCGGGTTGGAAATTTTTCGCCGCGGCAGAGCGGCAGCTTCCCAGCTGGCCACTCACAGCGCGGTGGGAAATCACGTGACAGAAGGAGAAACATTGCGGGAAAACTGGCGCATAGGACGGCAGCATTTTCTCGTTCTTGAAGAAGACAACAAGAAGGGAAAGTACGTAAGCGACTGCTTTGCGGTTTCTTTTTCTCCGGCGGGTCGAGCTTCTTTGCTTCGGCAGTGCCGTCGGAACTGTTCAGGAGATTATGGAGGAGGGTGATTGCTGTTCCTTCTTCGGAATTTGTTTTCTGAATGAAACACACGGCTCGTTTTTACTTTCCTCGCCTGAGTGCCAACTGTAGCGAGAGCAAGAGACGCTCATCGGAAGCGGCTCGTGCGAGCGCTAGTGAGAAAATTAAAAGACGAAGAAGAACTGAGCGACATTGACATGTCTTTTTGAACACAGATCGTCCGCCAAGTAAGACAAAATGTATCGCGCCCAGTTCAATGAACTGCTTATCAGTGAAGTGTCGAAGCGTCGGGTTCTTTGGGACGCCCAGCTCAAAACATTTAGAAACAATGGGACCAAAGAGAAACTCTGGGAAGAGGTGACTGAGGCCGTGAAAGTGATCGCATCTGCTTTCTGCAAGCAACATTGGCTATCGCAACGGCAGAAAACGCTCATGTGAAAAGAAACCTCGCGATCCGTGCCGCCGCGCCGCTAGCGGCAGCGATTTCGGTGGCGGAATCGCTGCATGTGAAACCCGCTTAATGGGTGCAGCGCGCGGACATGGGGATGGCTTTTACCACTAGCTCTAGTGCAAAAGAAAAAGGAAGACGAAGTATTAAAGGAAGCAAGTTGATAGTCAGCGGTGTGTACGTCTTTCCCTCTCACGGTTTTTTCTAATTTGTAATTGTTCAGCTGACCCTATTCAAGGATGAATAGCTGTTTGAAGGAATCGCATAAATCGGTTTCTGAACATATAGATCCAAGAGTCTGCACATAGGTGGCTGCTAAACGAGCATTAAAGGTATAATTACTTTGCTGCACGACGTTACCTGTGTAAAAATTAAAAAAAATTAATATATGAAATCCTTACTTACATCGGCCGTGTGCTCACCAAAAATGTTTCAGTGGTGCAACAGTCTGTAGATATCGGCAGTGCTTCCCACGTTGACAGGGAGAAAATGAGAGGCAGTGAAGGCACCAAGCGCATTTTTTAGCGTCAAATTCGGGGGTTAAGCCACTGTTGTTGGTAGCTTGCTTCGGAGACTTCCATCCCCGTTAAAGGAACCATGAAATGACCTTTTTACTTTTGCCAGATAACTTTTACATTAAACCTTCAACGTTCACTGAATGCCAAACAGACATCCGTTTTCGTCTCGGTTCATTAACTTCTACACAAAAAATAATGAAATATCGACTTTTTTTCTCTCCAACTGACCGCAAAACAAGTTGCGGCGTAATTTTGACGGTCGTGACGTACGCTGGGACAGGAACCGGAAGTTCTTTCGGCAGTAGGAGAATGGGAGCGTTTTAGCGGCGGCGAGTTGGGGGTGCGCCGGTTGGCTTTACTGCGCTGATGTCACCGACGTATTGCTGAATCGGCGCTCTTTCATCGCCGCGATAGCCATGGACACATCGCAGCTGAGCGAAATTCAATGAGATATGTTGCGCTAGAGCGACAGCATGGGACTAGTCACTATACCCGTTTTCACCTCAAGAAAATAGCACTTTTTGCGCATTTTCATACGCCGCGCGAAATAGTTCCCGCCAGATTTGGTTGTCGGAGGCAGAGGCGATGCTTTTGGCGTTTGAAACGTGTACTCTTGATAGGATAACATGCATCCACTCCAAAATGCTACTAAACATGTCTGGAATCTTCACCTAAAGGTGAAATTTAGTAATCATCCGCGAGTAGCTGGACTTTTTTCCTGCGGTTCTTGAGGTGAAAACAGGTATAGTCTCATACGCCGGTATGCCTGTTGGGAAGTGCGGCGAGTCTTTCGGTGAAGACTGCGGAAGTCAACCCAACTGTAAAGACTCTGTTATACTCCGACGTAACGCGCGCGCCAGCGAGCGCTGGCCGAAGTCGGCTACGTCACGTCAGTCACGCCGCGCGCGTCAAAATTCGCCCTCTTTATACTCCGGCGGCTTTGGCGGCTCCCACGGCGCGCGTCGGTGGGCGGCCGGCGCGGCGCATGCGCAGAATCTGACTACGAGTGCACGTTTCCTGCGAGAGTGCGCCACTTCCGGCTCCTTTTCGTTTAGAATACTGTAAAACCCTTTAATTTCGCGGCCCCTATTTTTCTCGAATCGGTCACAAAGGACAGAAGCGCGGCCACTGAATTTCGCGAATTCCAGATGCCTGCATTAAAATTCTTAAAGATCGAAATTTTCGCGTGCCCTTAAATTTCGCGAATTTTTCAATTCACGAAATTCGCGAAAATTAAGGGCTTGCGAACATTAAGGGTTTTACAGTAGCAGACGAAAATTCTCGCGCTTCTTGAGCGCCAAGTTCGAGCGATGGCGTGGACGTACCTTGCACGACGAAAACTCGCGCTTGCACTCTTGGGGCACCGCCTGCGTCGCAAGCGTAGGCGGTCAATGTACATACGGTACATCATTGACAAGCGCACGGTCTACGGTACCCACGCTTCCTTGTGTCGTAGATACACGGGTTAGGACGAATTCCGTCGATCAGCTTCTCGACGACCGAGTCCGATTCTTCAAACATGACGCCACACGGAGTGGTGCTCCCGTCGTCTGCTCGTATTCGCCGCGCTTCCCGCGCGAGGGTTGCCGGGAGCCAGCGCGTGATGCATCCTGGTCCGGCGTCGCTGGCGCGGCCGGCGCGGAATACGGCATGCTCCATTTTGGCGTCGAGGCGGTCAGGCTGCGTCGAACGCCGCCGGTCGCGTCGGTTACGCCACGACGCCGGAGTATAGAGCGTCGGGTTTTCGCCGACGTGACGTCGCTGTGACGCGCTCGCACGCGCGCACGCGTTACGTCGGAGTATAACAGAGCCTTTATTGTTGGTAAAAGGCGGCCCGTGTCAGTCGTTTGCAAAGCGACGTAGATGGAAACAAATCGCCGTGGCGTTTTTTGCGGCCTCGGAGATGCAGGAGCGAGCCGATGTTACAAAAAGATACGTTTGAACTACGACGGTGTCAGCAAGAGCCACGTAAATACCTGTTCACACTCGGAGCGGACGCGCGTTTGATGGAAGTGCTCTACTCGCGCTGTTGGTGAGCGCTTCGGGACCGATCTTTTACGATTGCAACTCGATACTGACGTGGCACTCGGCAAAGGAAGGTTGGCCCTGCAGTGCACGTAGCTCAGTGACGTGCAGTCGTGTCAGAATAAAAATGCATACTAATAACAATGTGTACATACCGTGTTACGAAGGTAATCCATGCGGCGTTTATTCTGAGCTCTATATCACACAAAACAAGTAGGTAGAATCGACGAGATCTTGACAGTGTTCGTCAACACTGCCTCGGAAAACAAGGAGATGACAAGGGATTGACCTTACCTGTTAATCTAAAATTGAGGTCAGCGATCAAACTATAATACGGGAAGGGTCCACAAGAGTCGCGCGGGCATATTCTATTCAGCACGCCAGCCGGTCGTGGGCAGACTGTCTTGGCCAAGTACCGTCGAAGCAAACGCTGCGCCTGCTAGGCCTATATTCTGCGCAGCTCGCTTGGTCGGAGTAGGTGGATTCGTGACCGTCGTAGCTTTTCTCGGGTGTTTGTGGATCCAGCTTTCTTGTTCGTCGTGGTCTGTTTCAAGTACTTTTTTCTTGTTGCTTGAAGTCGGGACGCGTGAGAAGCGCACGTAGAAAAATAAACGTCCGTTGGTCGTCGTGATCAAGCGACGCTGTCGGCCATGCTGATTTGATCGTAAAAAGTGCGTAAGACAGCTGAGCCGAGACAGGTCCGGAGCTGGCTCTCAGCTTCGTTTACCACACGATAGATGGCGCTTGGCTCTCAGCATTATCAAATTTGGCAATTTTCGCCACACATCTCTAATTGTGCTACAAAATGTGTATCTGAAGATTATTTAACAAAACTTTTAGGAAAGATTTTCCGGCTATTTATTGTTTATGATCGCGGTGCTGGTGAGGTAGGCGCTTACCGAATAGGCGACGTGGATTCGGCTGACGTGCTGCAGTTCCGCGGATGCATAGCAGTGAAAAGGCAGAGAGCTTTCGAAGGAAAGAAGGCGCAAAAGAGTCCAGTTTCCTTTTAAAAGTTCTATAGCAAAGAATTTTTTTCGGCTCCCTATTTTTGTGTTTCTGTGTTTCTTTTCACACCTTTTACGACGTCCGGTGGATGAAATTCGATTTCAGAATCGTTTCATGGTCCCTTTAAGGCGTGCCCCACCCAGCGTAGGGAGCCCGGATGTCGCCGCCGAAATTCCGCCCGAAAACGTCGGTGGACCTCTTTTCGTCCTCTCGCACTCCCCGTGCCAGAGAACAACCTTCACTTTCTCGTTGGGAGCTAAGCGCACCATGAAGATGACCTACACGGTTACACCCCGGAAGAGCACGAAAGAAAGTTACAGACAAAATAGAGACGCGGTAACAACCCGAGAGTGCAAAACAGACGAGGATAAGTAGCCGAAAATAATTGTCGAAAAAGGAACACCAGACATTACATCTCTTTTGTGTTTGTTTTAGAGCGCAGCTCTTAGGCGCCCGTTTCCGGCTTGAGCGGCGTCGCCGTCGCCGCCGGCGTAACCGCGCGGTGCATGATGGGTAAATTTCCCGCTAAATTTAGCGGAAAATTTTCCGCGCTAAATCTAGCGGAAAATTTTCCCCGCTAAATTCTAGCGAAAAATTTTCCCCGCCAAATTTAGCGAAAATTTTCCCCGCTAAACTTAGCGGGGAAAATCCCCTCTCCTCGTGGTCACGTGACCCCCAGGCCACGTGACCCCCTCCCGAGGTCACGTGACCCCCCCCCCCCCGCCGTGCCTTCCCCTCCTCCTCAAGAGCTGCGCTCTAATTCGGCGTTACAGGGAGTTTTTGTTGTATTTTTATTTTTTATATTTAGTTGGTGGAATAAAATATTCATGCACTGACAATTTCTACAGAAAATGAGCTCAACGCTTGTGGCTTAATAACGTCGCCTGCTTCTGCCGAGCTCGATCTAAGCGCCACAGGTTGGTCGTGACCGCCTGCCATCTTACGTGCCGCCATCTGTCGGCTGTTGCGCCAATCAGATGCCTTTCGTTGGCCGAGGGCCGCCGTAGGTAGGTGCTCCATGTTTTTCCTTTTTAAAGTTTTCAGTTAAGTGAGTTTCTCCATTGCAATTTGTAAACACTTAATGCACGAGCTTGGGCCACCTCTGTAAAAACAAATCTTAGTTCGATATACTCACGAACCGACTTTTGCAGTCCAATCAAACTGCAATTCATCCCTTTGCTGTATGTAGCATTTTGCCAGCTTTAAAGTAACATGGCTTTGATACTAAAGAAAAATTCTTCAAATTTACGTAACAAATGTTTTAAAGAACATGGTATGTAGAGTTTATTTTGAGTAGAAACTAAAGCTCAACTTAGTTTTTTCCATGCGGAGAAAAATTATCTTAGTGATGAGATTAGTTGAATGTCCAAGTGTACAGCGTAAATGACAGCTTATCATTTTCTTGATCCAGACAAAGCGATTTCAATAAAATCCCATGAAGTGTCAACTTCGCAAATATTTTAAGCGATGCGCCAGAAACGTTCCTTCTATATGTGAACCCCATTTAAGTTTGGGTACTTGAGACGTCATATTTAATGTGCCTGTACAGATCCTTTTCGCGGTGCAATGCTTATGGCGTTCCCGTATTTTCTAGGCACCTTAAATGGGGTGGACTTTTTCTATCGTTTTTTTATGGCGTAAGCTTAATCCACGCACCCTGTAAATTCTATGAAATTGTAAATTATAATAACGCGTGGCCTTTCTTGCCGTTAAAAACGCGACCAAACACCGTGATTCCACTCTTTTTCTAATATACTTAAATAGAGTGGGGTGTCGTGATGTTTGGTCGCGTTTTTAATGATGAACACGCAGAGAATGATTCCAGTTATCAGTTTTCAACGGTACTTAGGGCGGTTAGATGTGTGTGCCCCATAAAAAGTTGATCTTAAAATCGACTTTCAAGTTTTTATGACGTCAACAAACTAAAATACTGCGTTAAGCATAATCATAATATTTATTCGGGAATTGAAATAAAACCCCATGATTACGCATTTGTGTAATAAAGCTACTATTTTTTTAACAATTAAGAATTATTTTCGGCATTAAATAATGTATTTGTAATCCGAGTATGTTCATCTAGTTACTAGAAAAAATAAAGTCATAAACTGGCGCTTAAACTCTCTTGAATATACGTGGTTTAATATAACTTGATTTGTAATATCTTGGTGAGCGCTATGGCAAATTTCAACGTAATGTAGACATACATGAGATGGCCGATGATATTTCAGAATGAATGCTTAAGGAACAAAAGCAAATCATCTGTGTATTTGTGCCGCTGCACTTTCACACGCTCTTCTAGAGCCGCTTGCATATTTACTAGAGAGCATTTAAAATATAAACTTATAATGCATTATAAATTTACATAAATGTATATTTAATGCTATGAAGCTAAGGGCCAGTATATTACTTATTATAGATAACCTAAAGCTTTCCACTGAGGCAACAGATTATTTTTAATTTTTAAGTCGTAACTAAACGTAAAGCTTAAACACCATCTACTTTTGAATGTATGTTCAGACCGCCCAACTTCTCAACAACTCAAGAGTACTGACAGCCGAATTCGTAACATGGCCTGGACTCTAACTCGACTCAAACTCGACTCGAAAGTTCACTGCAAAACTTGGCCCGCCTGCAGAACGAGCCGTGCCCCCCCCCCCCCCCCCCGCCTATGATGTCGATTGAAGACTCATTTCTTATAGACTAGACCGCGTGGACACCTTCAGCAGGGCATAGGGCTCAACTCATTGCGTGGTGCTTCCAGTCGGCACTGAATGCAGAAAGTGTCCCTTTTAGGTTAAGTCAGCGAACAGTGAAGCCAGTGACAATATTGAAGCTCAAAGTGCAATCAGGGTAAAAACAAATCAACATTATACTATGGCTGCCCACTTTCTAGTTTAAACTGAAAAAAACGAGTTTGCCAGTTAGTTGGTCAGCACGAATTGTCGCAACGTCTTTGTTATATTGAGGTTCCAGTTGGAAGGCAGCGTTTGAAACTATGCTGGCCAACCTCATTCAACAGAAACTAGACCGACTTGCCTTTTTTGTCGGGAAAACATTTTGCCTGACTACAATTCAACATTTGTCAACACACACAGCTGAGGGGTAGCAGGATACAAAAGAAGTGAAAAGTTTCAGGTAATTACCTGCACCGAGTACTCAAATATTTGCCATATTCAGACTCGTGACTTTGCTGTTAGTTGTGCAGTGCCCAGTTGTTTGAAATAAAATTGTGCTTCAGAATGTTTGAAATCATATCTTGCATATTTGACCACGGATAAAGAATTTTAGGTTGAAATAAATATAATAGTGTTGCAATTCCTTATGAGGACACCTTAGGTTGTTAGGCGGTCAAGGGTGTCCTCCTAACAGTACATAACAATACAAGCACGCAGGGCCTATGCTCTCGAACAGATGGCATGACACTATTACTGAGTGCGAGCACGAAGGAGTTGCATCACCACACCAGGGTTTAGATGGTACCTCTGTACAATTACTGTATCAGTATGGAGTCGGCTGCAAACTTGGGCTTAATTGCTACGTCGGCACTGTGCTTGTGTGCCGTGAAAAGGCAGTGAGCAAACCTCGTCTAGTCGAGGTGATGTTGACTCTACTCTGGGAGGTGGTGCGATTCCACAGAGGTTTGCGAGGCAGAAACCCCAGGACAGGGAGTCAGAGATGTCTGAACTCAAATGACAACTATAAAAAAACTCGCTGACCACAGCACTTAATGAAAAAGGGAGCACCTGTACAGCATTATAATAATATAGACATTACATAAATAAAAGTGACAAAGTTTAAGAAACACCTGGCTATACATATGTAAACATAGAGTTCGTACATTTCCTTCTGGGTGATCCGTGGTTGGTTGCATTAACGCATCACAGCATGGAGCACGTGGAGTGAAAACTCGCACAGCTGAACATTGGAATCCCGGGTTCAATCACCGCCTCTGCCAGCATCGATCTGGACGAGCATCGTACCGGCATGCTGCTGTGTACCACTACGGTGATGTAAGATAAAAAAACCAGGCTAGCCATTGTACGGCATTGGCTAAACATCCCGTCTGCAGCGGGCATAACCAATGCCTACAGGGGTATCCTAACATCTCATTGTCTAAACACACAAACAACGTAATTAGTAAGAAAGAAAAATACTCGATTATTCCTCCGGTTTGAGAGAACACATTTAAAGTTGACGTATCTGCCCTGGCGCATAAAATGTTCACTACAAATCTCACTTCGAGCAACAAGTTAAAAAATTGCTGGGCTTTGCTGAACGAGATACGGTCATTACTTGCGACAACTTCAGGCAAGGGACAAAATTAAGCAATTTACGGCCCTTGTAAAAGCATTCTTAAACACACAAAAATATTTAAAACATCGTAATGAACTAAAAAGGAAGATAAAAGAAATCGAATAAATCAGCCTGCTGTTGTGGGTGGGCCCTGAGAACAAGCAGTTTTTGCAGCTTGATTTGCTTTGTCAAGATGGAGCAGCTCAAACTCGAACCACCTCGTTACGCTGCTACTGGTGGAAAACCTGGGCCTGCGCCTGCTAATAGGTAACCTGACACTGACGTAGCTGCACCTGCAGCAGGTGCAGCTCCTTTTGCGCAGTTCCTCCTTGTTGAGGATGGCCGCAAGGGCCTCCTTCTTGAAAGCAAGCATAGCTCAAAATCATCGGTGCGGCCTCCTGTCATCCCCACTCGGACGACCACACGTGGCGGCTGAGGAGGTAGAGGAGTTGGGGACCTGTTTGGTGACGCAGCAATCGCAATCTCCATGATATTGCCCCAATCCAGCGGCGGTGAGGCAGGCGGGGCAGGAGAATGTGAGCAAACACAACGCAATGAAGCAGAGTGTTACAGGCACGGTGAAGACACCGAAGAATGGGTAGAAACGGCCACAATGTCCCCACTACGGGGATGTTCAGTGCCAACTTTTGGTAAACTGGAAAGTATTTATGAGGGCGCCCTGTTCTGCCCCACTCTCAGTGCTGTGGTTGGCTTACAAACACTTTGTTGCAGCATTTTTCCTCGTCCGCTCGACCACGAATGTGTTTGCAAAATTAAACGACAATAGACCTTGCCACAGGGAATGACACGAACTGAATTGAATTGGTGTTTAACGTTTAAATACAATCTGGACTCTGCCTTGCGTCTATGGAAATTTGTTTTCGCCAGTGGCCGGGTTTACATGAATACGACTTAAGCGCATCGACTCAAGTTGTCGCATCCAATTCAGTCATCTAAACTGCATAATGTGCTAGGGAAGCGCATCGCATCTAAGGAGCTAGACGGAGGTGGATTTAAACGGTGTATGCGCATTCATACAGGCTACAGCCAATGTAAACGGAGGTCGCATCGCATCTCGGAACGGGGAAGATTATAGAAAGGAGGTCGCCATAGGAATGGGTGAACAGATCAAAACACAGCGGCGGCATGAAATGGACTCGGCCCCATGTTTTCACCCGCGAAAAGTAACACGAGGTTTTTCCTGCCATTGTAAGTGAGCTGAATATAGCTGAGCTATTCAGTGAGGGCGGCCCTTGCCCTGGCCTTGCGAATCACCATATGCGCATCAGATAGAATTTCTAGAGGCTATGGCGCAAGCAGAAACGATTTCTAGACCTTCGAGCAATGGTACCACAAAACGAGGAGCGGCTACGTCGGTGCTGTTTCTGCTTGCAGCAGAACCACCCGGCCTCAGGTTTCGACTGTGGTGGGCGAAGTGTCGGCGTCCAGCGACCGGTTTCAACGATATTGCTTGCCAGGACGTGCGAACCTGCGTCGCCTCTGTTACAGAGTGGCCCGGCCCGGAATCCAAAGCGTGGGGTTCTCATCTTTTTTTCTGCGTTCTGTAACTTCTCGCAGAGCGTCGAGGACAGCGGGCAGAATCTTTACTCTCATCAAAAGGGCCTCTGCGCACGAAAAAACAACTAGAAAACGTGGTCATCTGGTGCGGTGCGTGCCAAAAAGCAGTTTTAATTTTTAGATGTACTGAGTTGTGATACGTCATGGCGCCGCATATACATAGGTTTTGATGCGCATTCATGTCATTGTTCGCTCGTCAGCTTCATTCCAAGAACAATTGGATTCGATGCACTCAAAGGTGTGGAAGCCTCATGCTCCTTGCATACCTATCTAGGCCTAGCTCAGGCAGGCCATGGGACCTCGCCATGTCGGGGTGCGTCCCGGATGCGAGTCGAAGCCATATTGCCTTGTGGACGGCTCTCCATCGCCCTTCTCGGGTGATCTGCCTCAGGCACACCCTTTGGTATCTTGATAGTTGCACGCGTCCGCTCCTTCGGGGAGTCACCCTACATCCTTGTAGTGGACCGTGTTCACACTTGCGTGGGTGTGCGACGCGAAGAGTATGGAGAAAGAGACGACATTTTTGGGCCAGTACCAAAAATGTATTAAAGCGTTATACAACTAGAGAATGAGCAAATCCAAAAATTAATTATCGGAAAATCTAACACTTAAAGGGTAATTAAAGAATAGTACATCACAGTGTCCGTCAAGCGGGTCTGAGTTCTGGTCATGGTTGACACTCCGAAGTCGTGATGCCAGGTAGCTTGGCGCGTTGGGGCCGGTAGTGGACGACGGGATGGCTTGAAGAATGTGGCTTGAAGTAGCGGCAGGGCAGCCTTGGAGGCCCGCTGACCAGGCTTGTATTGGTGGACGACGAACTGAAGCCGTGCCGACCACGCCTATCGTTGCGGGTCGGTTTTTTCGTCCACCGGGTCCTGATCGCTTGTCCTGTTCTGTCGCCTCCTGGCTCCTTCTACTTCTTCTTTTTCGACCACCTGCCGCACGCGCCAAATTTTCTCCCGGTACACAAACACACAGTCAACCAGCCACATCAGCATTCCTCGTCGTCGTCATCCTCTTTTTTCTCCATTGAAATCCGAAATCACCACAATTACCCCTCACTTAAGAGCGTTGTTTCGGTCAAACAATGTCTACAACACGACAAAAAAAAAACTTGTTTACAAACTATATTACAGTTTACACATTTGACACTTGGTCCGTTCAAACTTTTGGGTTTCTCCCACACACAAACATATGCAAAGTAATTGATTCAACAACCCTGTCATACGCACGTTAAGCTCATAATTAAAAAAAACTGTTTTGGCCATTGTACACAATGCATCACTACAAAGAATAATAAGAAAGTTGAGGTTCTTATTTAACAGACATGCGACTCATATAATCGGCGCCCACATTTTCACAGCCCTTGATATATTCGACTGTAAAGTCGTACTCCATGAGCGTCAAGCTCCAACGTAGTACACGGCTGTTTATGTGTTTTGCGGAGTTTATGTACAGTAAAGGCTGATGGTCGCTTTGCAGAATGAATGGTTTCCCGTACAAGTACACGTGGAATTTTTTAACTGCCCATACCAGTGCCAGGCCTTCTCGCTCTATCGTTGAGTAGCCGGCCTTCACGAGGTAGCAGTTTACGACTCACGTAAGCTACAGGATGGAGTATTCCATTATGCCGCTGCATGAGAACCGCCCCCACGCTTGTGGATGATGCGTCCGTACTAAGCACGAAAGATTCAGAAAAGTCTGGCGCCCTTAAGATGGGTCGACTGGACAGTAGTTCTTTCAGTTTCTCAAAAGCATGTTGTTCCTTTTCCCCCAAATCACTTTGTTCGGGGCCCTTTTTCGTGTCAACTCTGTTAGCGGTTGTGAAATTTCAGAGTATTGTGGAACGAAATCTCTGTAGTAGCCTGTCAGGCCAAGAAACGAGCGGACACCCTTTTTCGTCTCGGGTGGCTTGGCAACTTGAATCTTTTTTAGCGTCTCGATTTGCGGTCGCAGGAGGTTATGTCCAATGATGTGACCGAGAAACTTGACTGATGCAAAGCCGACTTCGCTCTTTGTTGGCCGTATCGTCAGACCGGCGTCTCTCACCCGCTGGAAGAATGACTTGAGTGTTTCTAGGTGCTCTTCCCAGTTTTCGGTGGCGATGAGGACATCGTCAAAATAGTGGTAGACGTTTGGCAGGCCTTGAACCACCTTCCTCATGAGCCGGGTAAATACCGCCGGTGCAGTCTTGATGCCAAAAGGCATAAATCGAAACTGGAAAAGTCCCGAGGCTGTAGGGAAAGCTGTCATGTGCTTTGATCCTTCGTGCATCGGCACCTGCCAATAACCTTTCGAAAAGTCGAACTTTGAGAAGTATCGGCTGCTTCCCAACTTAGCGAACATCATGTCCACCCTTGGGATGGGTTCATTGTCGGGGACGAGGACCTTGTTTAATTGCCTGAAGTCAATGCACAGCCGCATTGATTCATCCTTTTTCTTTACCACCACTATGGGGGATTGGTACGGCGATTCGGAGGGTTCAATTATGCCCCGCTGTAACATTTGTTGGACTTCCTCCTGCACCGCTTCTTGGATAGCGAACGGTATCGGGTATTGCTGTACTCGAATAGGAATGTCGGTGGTGGTCTTCAGTTTGCACTCCACCAGGCTGGTCTCTCCTGGGACATCTGTGAAACTTTCCTGGTGCGCAGCCAAGAGGAGCGAGACCTGCGCTTGTTGAGAGGCTGTTAGGTCGTTCGAGACTTTCACATCCTGGTGAGTTTCCTTCTTGTGGAGTGTCACAGAAGGTATGTCCTCTTCCTCTACCTCCTCGTGCTGAACCGCGACTGAGGCATGCTGGGGTGTTTGGTTAGAAACCGGTCTCTCTTCGTACTTTTTCAGCATGTTAATATGGAATAGACTTGTTCTTGTTCCCAGATCAATGACGTAGTCGATGTCATTTCTTCTCTCCAAAACCCTGAAGGGGCCCTTCCAGGTCAGGATCAGCTTGTTGTTATCGGAGGGAGAAGAAGTAAAACCTTGTCTCCAACAGAGAGCTGGCGCACTCTCGTCTTCTTGTCGTAGTACTTCTTCTGTACCAGCTTCGCCTTTCTGAGCTGCTCCTGTGCTATCCGGCAGGTGTCTTCCAAGCGCTGGCGGAGCTCGACCATGTAGCCGTACGAGGTTTTCGTGTTTTCGTCAAGGTGCTCTCCTGTCCAGAGTTCCTTCAATATGGACATCGGTCCTCGGACGTACCTGCCGTACAGGAGATCAAAGGGTGCAAACCCAACACTGGCCTGCGGCACTTCGCGATACGCGAATAGTAGTGGTGCCAAGTATCGGTCCCATCTCTTCGGGCTCTCTTGACACATTCGTCGTATCATCTGTTTCAGTGTGCCATTAAACCGTTCCACGAGGCCGTTCGCCATTGGATGATACGGCGTGGTTGGCATCTGCTTAAACGAGAGGAGACGACTAAACTCCTTCATGAGTCCGGATGTGAATGATCTGCCCCGATCGCTGATGATTTCTCTAGGAAATCCCACGCGAGAAAACATCTCGAGGAGAGCTTCCGCAATCCTCTCCGTCTCAATGCTTGGTAGGGCAACTGCATCAGGATAGCGGGTCGCGTAGTCCACCATGGTTAGTACGTAACGGTTGCCCTTCTCTGAGGTTGGTGACAGTGGTCCCACAATGTCAATTGCTACCCGTTGAAAAGGCGTCTCGATCACGGGCATGTTTCCCAAAGGCACGCGGCCTACCAAGTGTTTTGGAACGGTTCTTTGGCAGGTGTCGCATGACTTCACAAACCGCGTGACATCCCCTTGTACCCCTGGCCAATAAAACTCTTCGAGCACTCGATCTGTCGTTCTTTTGATTCCTTGATGTCCAGATAGTATTCCTTCGTGTGCCATTTTTAGAACGAATGTTCGGAGGCCAGTTGGGACAACGAGTTGTTCCATTTCCTTTTGCGATGGAAGTCTGTACCGTCGAAAAAGAATCCTGTTCATCAGCACGAACTCGATGTCGGCTGATCTTGAGGCAACCTTGTTCCCCACTGCTTCAAAGCATCTTTGGAGTGTAGCATCTTGTTTTAGCTTGGCGCTTAGCTCCGCCGGGTTGATGTCCAGTGGATTTATTTCTGCAACTGGTAGCCCAGCAGTTGTCGCCGAGGTCCGCATCGTTACGACACTAGCCTGAAGCTCGCCTTTCTGCTCTTCGGAGCTCGATGAGGAGGTCGTCCCTGTCCAAATTTGTTGGTTGCCCAATGATTCTGTCTTCTTCTTGGGGCTTTTCTTGCAGGGGAAGAAATTTCTGGTCTGCTCTCCACTTGACATCAGGAGCAGAAACATCCCGTACGCCATCGATGTTGCCCAAGACGACATCATACAGCGGGCTTTCCATGCAGGTCGCCCTTACTGTGCCCGTGAAATAAGGAGAGTCGATGTCCACCTCTGCTTCAGGTAGGCATCGAACTGTCCGGTCGAGAAGGTAGATGGATCGACTCCTTCCTGTCAGTTTGTCATCAGGAACCAGGGATCGCTTTACGATGACCGAGTTGCATCCTGAATCACGCAATACAATGACAGGGTGTCGTTCAAGCAGTCCTTCAGCAGTTGGCATGCCATCTGTTTGAACATCGATTCTTCTTTCATCCTCCTCTGCTTTCACATTTATTTTAAGGGAATGACTGTCCAAACCAACTTTCCCAGGCTCATTCTGAGGCGCCAGGGAACACGATGCTTCTCCACCCGCGTCTGTCTTGGTAGGGCAAGACTCTGCTTTATGCCCGCTTTTGCGACATTTCCAGCAAACAGTCGACTTTGGGTTGGATCCTCTTGACTTGGACCAACAGTCTGCTGCACGATGGCCTTGTTTGTTGCAAAGGAAACAGGCGGGTCTCCCTGTTGCATCTGGAGGCTTAGAAATCTTCGCTTGCCCCAATGGCTTTGCCTCTTGGTCCTTATTGGTTCTGCCAAGATGGACTAGTCCTTGAGCCTCAAGATAATGATCGGCAGCTTCCGCCATACTTGTCAAGTCCTTGGCAGCCTCTTTCCCTTAGAAAGATGGTCAGTTTTTCGTGACATCTATTGAGAAACTGTTCTGACACTATTTTGTCCCGGAGTGCGTCGTAAGTGCGCTCCGTTTTGGCCATTTCTTGCCAATGGTCAAAATATCCCAACAGACGACCAGTAAACTGTCTGCCTGTCTCTGCCTCCTCTGGTCTTGCCTCTCTGAACTTGGCGCGATACCCTTCTTCCGTATACCGAAATCGTTGGAGAAGAGTCTGTTTAAGCACAGTGTAGTTTGTAGCAGCGTCAGCAGCCATGCGTCCGACTACACTTAATGCCTCCCCTGTCAAGCATAGACTCAGGGACAAGGCCCATTTGTCCTGTGGCCACTCTTGGCTCGTTGCTACCCGCTCGAATCGTTGGATGTAGGCGTCAAGCTCGTCGCGTTTCTCATTGAAAGCGGGGATGAGCTTGTGTGGGCTCCGGTACCCCTGCACAAAGCCAGCAGGTGTACCCGCACCAGACTCGTTCGAAATTCCCGCTACTGCACTTTCTCGGCGCTCCTGCAATCGTAACTGGAGCTCCAGTACCGCGCGTTCTGCTTCTAGGCGTGCACGAGTATGGCCATCCGCTTCTCTAGCGGCTTCGCGTTCCGCGTCGAAGCGAGCCCGAGCAAGGGCTTCTGCTTCTTTAGTAGCCTCGCGTTCTGCTGTACGCTGATCCCTCTCGCGCGCTCGCTCTTCATCCATCCATTGTTTCAAAGCTGCCCCGGACAACCCCAACTCCTTGCCAACCTTCATTAATTTCTCGGTATCCATTCTCAGCCGTCGCACCGATTCGCAAGGTGAAGCTCTTTATGGTGTCATTTAAGAGCAATGTCCTGTCGCGGACGCCAGATATGTAGTGGACCGTGTTCACGCTTGCGTGGGTGTGCGACGCGAAGAGTATGGAGAAAGAGACGACATTTTTGGGCCAGTACCAAAAATATATTAAAGCGTTAAACAGCTAGAGAATGAGCAAATCTAAAAATTAATTATCGGAAAATCTAACACTTAAAGGGTAATTAAAGAATAGTACATCACAGTGTCCGTCAAGCGGGTCTGAGTTCTGGTCATGGTTGACACTCCGAAGTCGTGATGCCAGGTAGCTTGGCGCGTTGGGGCCGGGTAGTGGACGACGGGATGGCTTGAAGAATGTGGCTTGAAGTAGCGGCAGGGCAGCCTTGGAGGCCCGCTGACCAGGCTTGTATTGGTGGACGACGAACTGAAGCCGTGCCGACCACGCCTATTGTTGCGGGTCGGTTTTTTCGTCCACCGGGTCCTGATCGCTTGTCGCTGTTCTGTCGCCTCCTGGCTCCTTCTACTTCTTCTTTCTCGACCATCCGCCGCACGCGCCAAATTTTCTCCCGGTACACAAACACACAGTCAACCAGCCACATCAGCATTCCTCGTCGTCGTCATCCTCTTTTATCTCCATAGAAATCCGAAATCACCACAATCCTACTATCCCGGGCGCATCCATACCCGCAGGCTATAGACCGACACGCGGGCTTGACGTCTCGGTGCTGCGGCGGCGCTGCGATCGCGCCGGAGCTGGGTGGTGTAAGCAGAAGGGCGCGCGTTTTATACGGGCATGATAGCATTTCAGCATGCCGCAAAGCCGTGAAGCCACTAATTGTACTGAAAGGTACAGCAAAAGTAGCGGAATGAGTTTGCAGAAGTTACCGGCGGACTTTGAAAGGAGCAGAAGTTGGATGATATCCATCAATCGAAAAGAATGGTCGCCTCGCACAAACGACCATTTGTGCGGCAAGCACTTTCTATAAAGCAAGTGTGGCTTCCATTTCAACCTGCGTCTGGAGGCTTGCTTATGTGCAGAAAGACCGTCGTCTGATTGAGAACACCCAGATTTTGTTGTTACGGTGTTCGCGCAGAAAGCACCGGCCAAGCGCTCGTCGGCGGCTCGCTACCAGTGTTGGCGGCAATGCGTTTCTGGGAACGCGTAACGTAGTTACGTTACTGGTTTCATAATCTTCCTATGACTTGCACAAAGTAATATTTTTTGTGCTTTCTTTAACTCCAGCTCAGAAGCAGCCGACGCCACGAACTAATGGGACCAATCACACAGCAATAAAAGCGCGCTATCGTGGTGTTCTTCGTGTTTCTGTACGTGCTTTATCATCGCTGATCTAAAAATCAACAGTAAAGGCCAAGTAACTCGCAACTTTCACGCTGCTTGATTGATCCCATTAGCTCGTAGCTTCGGCTGCGTCTGGACTTAAAGGGTAACTGCAAAGGAAAAAAGATTTTTTTTTTTTAACAGCCTAATTGGGACAAGCATGTTAAAAAACACTTTTTCCGCGAGAAAAAGTTTTTTACAGCAATATTTATTGTGTGAGACTGATTTTAGTTTGCGGCTATTTCGTCCGTTTTAAATCGCGCGCCATGATGTTGTGATTCCGTGACGTCAATCCCAATCGGCTGTCATTGGCTAAGAGTTTGATTGACAGCTTAGATCTTGGTTGTTGAACCTTTGTTATATGTTGCAATTTCCTTTTGAGCAGCATATTTTTACGATTTAAGAATAACCCATGTGATGGGAGTTATTATTCTTTACAAAAGGTTTACAAGACGGGCACTTCCGTTTCGATTCATAATAAAACAAACAAAAGCTTCGCCATTCTTTCATGGCCGCCGAAGTATCTGCTCCCGCCCGTCTCGCCTGCCTCGACTAATCGTTTTGCCGAAGTGATCAGTGTTTCGTGCTGACCAAGGTGCTTGAGTGAGACTTCTTGAAGTGATGTAGTGTGTGTTTAGCAGGTGTCGCAGGTAATAGTGATAGGAAGCGACGCGGGGTTTGGGTTTCAGAGCGCGGTTCTTTCGGTTCCCTTTTTGTTTGCTTAGCGTGTTTTTTTCTTTTTGCTTGCTGGCGCGTGCAAATGCCGACTTTTCGGAGATGTCAGGTGAGAGATCCCGACAGCGAGCCTTCCAGCAGCCATGTGGCCCCGAAAGGAATGCCATTTGGCTGGAGGCAATCGGGCGTTCGCGTAGTGACAAACGTGTCCAGTTACGTTCTCGTCATATCACTCCGGAGGCCGTCGAGATTCGCACCGGGTGCACCTAACATCCGCTACTAGACACACAAAATAAAAAAGCACTATGTTCACTACGTAAAACATGGTCTCAGTTCATGCATGTGTGGGCAGGTACGAAATCTTGGCCAAATTTATTCACACCGCACTATGAGCGCAACGCGTCGCTGTGCAAACACAGTCCAACAACACGAAGCATAAAAACGGCAGATTTTCGACAACAATTCGGAGTTCACTGTTCAAATAAAACGGCGTAATTTTGTTGAAAACGCCCGCAGCTTTTTACTCACGGTATGCGTCGGGAATCTTCCACATTATTAAAACGGAACGAAGGAAGATTTACTTTTAAAAACGCTCGCTGCGTCCTCCCGCACCAGTTTGACTGGATCAGCTGACTACGACGGGACTGAACCCCACAACAACCAATCTGCGCTCTGTGGGTGTCTACTTCCAAGCACCGCACCACACACACCACGAACGTTTCAGTTCTTTGTCACATCGCCGTGTTGCACCAAACAGAACGAGATCGCCGAAGTCAACGCAGCGCTGTCGTGAACGTTGGCTTGTGGTTGCGCACTCATGGACCCTGTGACTCCCTTCGCTCTCCAAGCACACACGACGATTACGAATGATACTTTCCGTCTTCCGGGAACATCACAGGGGCACTTCTCCGGTCTCGTCTTCGCTATGTGCTCGCACTGCCGCGCAGCTTCTCGTTACAACTCCATTCTCGTGTACCATCAAACCAAAACAATACCGGTGCCATGTTTAACGTGCGTTGTTGCCAGATCTCACCGAAAGTCGAGACGCTCAGCTCAGCAGCCAGGTCACTGATCTCAATTACAATTGCTGGATCGCGTTTGCCCGCTCCGCGAATGCGGTCACTGGCGGCCATCTTTAGGTAGAGTTATATCACCTCTAGCAAAGATACAGCTGCTGCAGCCACCTGGCAGCCGCCATCATCCATCCATGTCAGATGGCGTTTTGGCAGTTGTGGTGGCAGGCTGCAATCAAAATAGCGTGGGTGATATTCCGTGATTGATTGAAATTGTTTGACAAAACATGTTTTTGAAACCCGGCGTGAACGGTAGCCCGGTCTTTGAGGACC
Source organism: Ixodes ricinus (assembly GCA_037355805.1). Lineage (NCBI taxonomy): Eukaryota > Metazoa > Arthropoda > Arachnida > Ixodida > Ixodidae > Ixodes > Ixodes ricinus. The sequence continues at coordinate 21,727 of JAZHYW010025915.1, read as the reverse complement.
CGGTAAAAGTTTCACGAAATCGCACAGCACACATCAAAAGTCGCATCGAAAGAAGCATCGAAAGCAGACGCCGGTACGTAGTCCGCTTTCGATGCGAGCTGCGCTGCTTTCCCCCGGTGCTGCGCTTTCGTAGAACTTTCGCCGGGTCCCCAAAGATGAGGCTACCGTCCACGCCGGGTTTCAAGAGACTGCTTCGTCGAACAACTTCAATCAAGCACGAAATATCACCCACGGTACCCTGTACTAGATCCACGGAGTTTTTATGGTAGCCTGCCGCCATTGCGCTCTCCGCCATATTATAATGATGGCTAGAGATGATATAACTCTACCTAAAGATGGCCGCCAGTGACCGCATTCCGGTCCATAGGCGGAGCTGGCCAAACGCGATCCAGCAAATAGACATAGAGATCAGTGAGCCAGGTAAACAAAAAAGAGCAAATCAAAGAGTGATGGGCGGGGCGTAGTTCTCCTCCACGGGGTTGAAAGAGCGGGAGTTTCAAATGTGAAGAGGTTCTGACTCTGACTAAATTACGTCCTGTGACGTAAATATTGCTAAAAAATTTTTTTTTCGCGGAACATTTGTTTTGTGACATGCTTGTTCCAATTAGGCTGCTTAAAAAAACACTTTTTTTTCTTTGCAGTTACCCTTTAAGCTGAAACGAAGTATAGGCGCCAGGTCATTAATTGTTGCACTGCGCTCCACCTACCTTCAAGATTTCTCTTGTCATTTCAGCATGCAAAATGTCCGACTTCAGCAAATCCCCAACCCCCATGCCCTTTGTCGCAGCAGTCGAAAAACGCTGTCGCCAGAACAATGTTACCGTCAATTTATAAGTAAAAAGGAATGCAGGAGTAACGTGCATTACTTCATATCGGTAGCGGTGAAGTGTTCCTTTTATTTGCGAGTAACTAGTAACGTACTTCGTTACTTCTTTTCGGTAACGCCTACAACACTGCTAGCTATGCCCGTGCTACCAAGCAGAAAGAAACCGGCGGCAAAATGAAAAAGCGTCACCGCTTGTCGTGCCTTGTGGTCTTGGGGTAAGAAAAAGATCATACTTTAACTTCGAAGGACTTTGTGTGTATTTAATCAATTAATAAATACACTTCCGCAGACTCACAGTCTGCTGATCCACTGTGCTGATCCCGCCGGCAGCGCGGAAAGCGGCTCGAAGCAGTTGTCGGCATCGAGAGCCTGTACGCCTGCACCATGTCGGCCGTGAACTGGCTTGGCGAAAAAAATAAACGACGACGTGAGCCATCGACGTCGATGGCAGCAACTTCACGTCGGAACTCCAGAAGACTTTGTTTACGGCGCACGGATCGTCTCAGGCAACGCCGTCCACGCACAAATTGTCTGGATACCGCTGCCGTTCAGGCTCGGGTGGCGAGCTCAAATAGTCGGGCATAACATACAACATACGTTGACAGGAAATACGACGCACAAATAACACTAGAAGCCTCTCTACGATACCAACAGCAAGTGCACGCCACACAACAAATTGGCGAAAACAGGGAGAGCCTGGCCGCTTCTGCCCACATACCTTCTGCGTATGCGCAGCCTTCCGGCCGTCTTGGTACACAGAGCTGCGCCACATGTCGGTCTATAGACCTTTTCATTTCAGTAGTTGCCTCACCGGCGGATAGAGGGCGCTGACGAACTCGGCACCATTAGGTTGCTTCAATTTGGTTGGTTCCGGTTTCAACGTGAACGCGGCTATGTTGCTGTTTTACGTGATTTTTTGCTGAATTTTGTAATTAGATTATTTTACTTGGAGCACACAACGAATGAAACAGTTGTTTTGAGCCACTTTGAGGACTACGAGGTGTTTTTGAGTCTAAATTGCGGGCTTTTTTACCAACTCCTTTGATGTATCTGACTATGGTTGGTTGCAAAACGCCTGACTGATGTACAGGGAAGATTACCATCGTCTACGGCCGTGCCCGATGACACCAGTTTTCAGAAAAACAAACTAATAGAGAGACTAACACGTGAATGGTAAGAAGCATATCAACAGCTTGATTAGCAATGTGCTGGATCGCCCAGAACAGATAAGCTCGCGAGTTTACTACTCACTGTTTGGTTTTCGTGGGCACCCAACCTTTAATGAGCTTCGCAGACTAAAAACCTATCGTGTAATGACGCAGACAATTGATATAAACAAGTAATATCGTCTCAGCCTCTCTTTTTTCTTTTCTAGGGAGTACTTGAGCATGTTTTGACAGGCTGAGTAGGAAATTTCTTAAATTATCAAGCCTGTTAAAGTACTCATAAGCAGCATTTCGCAATATTGGACCTAGCAAATAAATTATTTTTATATCAACATTTGCTTTTTCAAGTTGTGATATAAGTGACAAGCCTGTGAAATTAAATCTGGCATTTGTCTTCCATAAACTGAATTAATGTCGAGAGTTGGGCTAGTTGGTATTCGTTGATCATAATGTAAAAACAGCGCAAACAAACACGGACGAAGGAGAAGAAACACGCAGACGGGACAAGCGCTGACTCGCAACTGAAACTTTATTACTTGAAAAAGGAAAAAGAAAAAGAAATAAGATAAAAACGCACACACCAGGAAGACCCCAAATCAGCACTCTCACTCAGACATGCACGTGTCAGCCCCTTCCCCTATCAGCACCATCACATCACCGCGTGGCCAACTTTCACCCTCTCGCGCATAAATTCAAATTCTTTTTGTGTAAGCGTTATTGAGGCCTCACTCACACACCGATCCCCCAGAGTGACAATGTGAAAGGCCTCGAGCACTTCTCTCGCCAATCTATCTTTGTTTCGTCCTAATACTGCAGTGTCAGGGAAGGACGGTTTACACTTGCATACGTTGCAGTGCAACGAGAGTGCCCTCCAACCGTGGCACTAAGGGAGTAGTTATGCTCTCTAAGCCGATCGTTTAAACAGCATCCTGTCTGCCCGACGTAACACTTATTACACGAGAGGAGGATCTTATAAACAACCCCCTCACAGCATCTCACGAACGGTTTTGCATGTTTCTTTTTGCACTCTCGTTTTGGGTGCCCTTCCGCTGCTTGCTTCAATCCTAGAGCAGGACCTGTTTAAGTCTGAGGGGGCTGAAAACACCACCGTTACGTTATATCGGCTTCCGACCTTCTTTAGACTATGGGAGATCAATGGGAGAAGGGAGACTATGGGAGACTATGCGAAACAAAGATAGATTGGCAAGAGAAGTGCTCGAGGCCTTTCACATTGTCACTCTGGGGGATCGGTGTGTGAGTGAGGCCTCAATAACGCTTCCACAAAAAGAATTTGAATTTATGCGCGAGAGGGTGAAAGTTGGCCACGCGGTGATGTGATGGTGCTGATAGGGGAAGGGGCTGACACGTGCATGTCTGAGTGAGAGTGCTGATCTGGGGTCTTCCTGGTGTTTGTGTTTTTATCGTATTTCTTTTCTTTTCCTTTTCCTTTTCAAGTAATAAAGTTTCAGTTGCGAGTCAGCGCTTGTCCCGTCTGCGTGTTTCTTCTCCTTCGTCCGTGTTTGTTTGCGCTGTTTTTACATTAAGGTCTTCCATAAAATTGGCGAAATAAAATTAAAGGGCACAGGAGGAGAAATACCTCGGAAAGTTTAGCTGAATTCTAGCGCTAGGCACCACTTCACGGACCTATGTGAACAAATATTTATTTGTTTGAACATATTTGCTTTGTAAACTTTGGCGTCGCCAGCCACCAAAAGGAAGCCTCTATTCGCCATCGACAACCCTGGACTCAAATAATTGTTATGCAGACGGCTCTTTTTTGTTTTTTCGGCGTCAAATATTGTGGAAACCAGACACTAACAAAAATTAAAACAACGTGCGCAAAAAAACAAAATCGTTATTATTACGCATGCGCCGAACCCAAACCGCGTTTTGGATTTGCAAATAGAAAGGACGTTATTTCTTTGTGCACACTATTCTAAAACTTGCTACTGTTAAGTGTCTGTGGCAGTTTCTTACGCAGGAAGTCTCAACCTTTGTGCTAAAATAAATTAAGTGGATGGCACTGGTTATCTAAATATAATCAATAAATCACTTAAATGACTGTCGAAATGTGAGCCAGCACGGTATACAATATCTTAAACTTCATAAGTAAACCGACCAACCGAATGTTTACTTCGCAAAAAAAGGTTGAGAACCTCATACACATGTAGGTGTGATATTATGAACAAACAAATCGCCTGATCTTGACGTACCATTACTTCTAGCCTCAGATAGAATACAAGTTAAACGTTCGTTGCCTATCTCCTCCGCGAGGTTCCACACATAATCTAAAGAAACTGTTTTCGATATATTAAGAATACAAAGAGCGACACTTTCAGGAAATACAGATAGTCCCCTTGAGCTGACTATTTTTGACGCCTTCCGATCCTAAATGCGCGATATAAATATACGCGCTTCTTACTTAGAATGTTCCACCTCTATAATAAACAAACCTCAGTTGTTATAAGAACATTTGAAACCTCGTGATGTCTCAGTCGCCGAGTAAACGTATCGGACTAGAGTTTCCGAAGTAAGGCAAGAAAGCGCGGTGAAACGCGACGAAAGACACGAATACAACGCACCCGCCAAGGCGCGGAGGGGAGAGCGGAGCAGCAAGTTGAAGCAACCTAATGGCTGCCGCGTCACGTGATTCCAAAATGGCAGTGCCCATGCGGAGGAGGATGAAAAGGTCTATATAAGACTGCCAAAACCAACGGCCAAGGGGCAACTGTCGCTGTGAGAGGCTCTGCTCGCCATAGTCTTCCTTCCTTGTTCTGACCCTCCTCCTCCGTGATTCTGTCAATAGCGGCAGCGCGGACTCAGAGTGGCAATACTGTCAAAAGAGATAGCGCCATTATCTCGGACCTTGTTTAGCCTTCAGGCAAACATGGAGTATTCGACAATAAACACGTTATGATCCGGACCCAAGGAACGTCCTGTGTTTCTACGTGGCACCCCCAAAGGGGAAACCCACGAGTCGCCTTCAAGTAAACGCGGCTCATGTGATCGTTTTAGCGTTGCGACGCGTCAGCATGCCAAAATCGAAAAATGATAAACAAACGAAAAAGAACCGACATTCTTTTTTTTTGTCCACACATTGAAAAATGTGCGGTCTAGTAGCAACTAACCTTCATGTATTCGTAGCAAATGCAATAATAAATCATAGCCTTTACCCGGCATCATGTCACAGTCGTCGCGCTTGTTCACCATGGCTTCGGGAATGGCGGCTGGCGGTATTAAGAGAAGCGGCCAACCAGCGCGGGTGCTGCCACTATTGTGCGGGCTTGGCAGGAGCAATGCCATGGGGGACGCCAGTGTCCTCAACTGGAGGACCGGGCTTATTGGTCGGCGGGTACGACACCAGTGCCCCTTTCTGCAGCGAGAGGCCAAAACTATCTTGTGGCAGGATCTATGAGTTAAAATGTACTGGGCACAACGCAAAAAGAAAAACAATTACACCATCTTCCCGAGGGGAACAATGGGGTGATGCGGAGCATCGCGGATCGTTATTAACGGTGTTATTAAGGGTGTTAGTAACGTTGTTAGTAACGTTGTTAACTTCCGTGTTATTACGTTGTTAACTTGCGAATGGACGCCGCTTCTCGTTGCCGTTGTTCAGGGTCTGCCGCTCGCTTCAAGCGTTTGCGCTCAGCGTCGCGTGCCCTTCGCTGCGCAGCTTTGTCTTCAGTGCACGTAGCGTTGCTGTTAGTTTGTGGGTGGTGCTGACGCTTGCTTGCGCCAACCCACTAACTGACGGGACTGTTGCTTCCATCACACTTCATCGCAAGAACGGAGTGAAGTGGAGTCAACAGCGCTGATCTCGTGGTACAGCTTCTCGCTTGCCTTTATTTTTAATTGCTAATCTTTTCCTTCCTTTCGCATTTCATTTTTCTTTTCTCCTTCTTCCGTCGCGTCGGTTCTCCTCGCACCAGCCCCCGATAGATCTCTTCTTTTAGATTTAGCATAACTTTTCTTCTGCTTATATTTACATCATTTCCAAATTATCCTCCTTAGAATTGGCAAGCATAGCTTCTCTTGGCTTAATTAATTTATTCCCTTCTTGACTGATTTCTTTTGGCCGGCCGGATTTGGGCTGCGGCGGACTCGAGCGGCCGAGAAACGCTAGCAGACGACAGCCGCAGAGTTGCGGGGAAAGCCCACCCCACTGGAAAGCCCTGGCGTGGCGCTGCGACCCGCGCGCCCAAAACTATCCTCCTTTCACTCCTCCGGGGAACGCGTGCAGCGCGCTACCACTGCTTATATTCACACTTGAAGGAGAGGAGACTAGAGGAGAGTTGCGCATGCGCGCGCGGTGTGAGTAGAAGCGAACGCACGCGAAGTGCACGCAGCTGGTAGAGAGAGAGAGCGGAGAGAGTAACGCGCAGCTGTTGGAGAGAGGGAAGGAGGAGAGTTGCGCATGCGTAGTGTGAGTGCGGACTACGACGCCGCGAGACATAGACCCGAGCAATAGATGCTCCGCATCTAAAACAAATCATACTGCAACTTATGCGGTACAATTTCTTCGACACTAAACTACAAGAATGAAATGCGAAGAAAATGATAATATCATACCTGTGCTTTTTCTTGATGTGTATAGAAAATGCTGGAGTAGTTCAATGTGATCATCGACAACAGTGATATTGCGGACACAGAAAATTTGTCAAATCAATAACATTAACTACTACCAAAATTAAGTTTGTGGCGGCTTAATCATGCCGGCACAATGCGCTGGTTAGCATCACAATAAATGACAGAGGTTGCACCCCAACATGGACACCTAAAAAGGAACAGTGGTTTACAACTGCATTCTAGCAATTCTCATGTTCAAATAACGGCATTTTCTGGGAGGTTACAATGAGGAAATGAAAGCCGGTACTCAAATGAAATGGATACATTTTTGTTTTCAAAAGATTAGCGCTCAAAGAGAGGAGGTGCTAGGTCTAATTGACATATTCTAAACTCCTACTTAGCGAAACTTCTGTGTGGACTAGTGTCGGTTTCGTGCGCCGCTTTTTATGATACATCCAGGTTGGCTCCCTAATCTCCTCAGGAAAAGGGTCGCAGTCTAAAATAAGGTGGAGCGTCGCAACCAGAATGTTCGCTGTATAATTTTTTCTTGTTTATAGGACAACACGCAAACGTAAGTTGTCGATGTCAACACAAGAAGCACCAAAGATAGCGACTTTACACTGTCGCTCTGCCCATCTACGGCCGCGACAGTAATGTGCTTGACTAGCTACTCCGCACGCAGCAGGTGGCCACATCAAATCCCCTGCCACTATTAAGTACACACGTCGTGTCATGTGGTTCTGCAAACACACTGCGTTATTCTGCCGGAATATGGAAATTGATTACGCACCTGTTGCGTGGATGTCGCCCTTCTTCTTTGAGTCTGTTTTCTTCTACTTGAATTTACCATTGTCCCAAGACTTGTAGGTGGACAAGCGACTGGCGGACATACTTGGTTCAATCTCTTCTATGTGTCAATTTAAGCTTCTTTCGGGAATTTGTTAGTAGCAGCACGAAAAAGCCCCCTCCTTCGTGTAAACCACTCGCCCCCGGCCTCCTCTTCACCGTCGTTCAACGACATCGTTTTAGGGCAAGGCACTCTTGTAAGACTCTAAAGAAAAAGGAAGGGTGAAGAAGATGCTCGTTGTAGTCTTTGACATCAACGCAGATAGGCGGTGAGACCAGGTGAAATGGCGGAGAACGGGCGGGACGGAGAGACGCAGAGACGACCGTCGGTCCCGAGCAACGGCTGCCCGAGCGCCGACAACAGTCAACAAGGATAGGGGGTAGTATTGGTACCGAAGCCGTTCGCGTGAGGCGCGTGGTGTAGATCGGGACAGGGGTCGACACCGGTGCATCGGTAGTACGGTCAACAGGGTCAGCAGGGGGTGGTTTGGCACGTGCTCGTGCTCATGCGCAAGGCAGCGGCACGAACGGGCTTCATCGACTTTCTGCTTCCCTGTCGAATCCAGCGCCGCAATTGTTGTCCACAGCTGCCATTGCCGAGCCGCGCCGGTCCAAACACTACCCCTTATTCTAGCACAACACTGCTCCCCGACGGCAGAGAAGCTGGAGAAGCGGTCGCCCCCGTATTCAAGCTGGAGAACGCTTGTGGCTGTTTTTTTTTCCCCCAAAGACCGGCTACAAAGCGTAAAACAATCGTGCTGCGAAGCAAAAGACTTGCAGACTCCTCATCCAATGTTAGTATAATGCCTTTCTGTAAATAAGATAAAGTTATATGCTCAAAATTCACGCCACAATATTCTTTTAAACCTTACATTTTGCTACAAGGTCGTAATCAGACGCCTGACACGTTTCCTCGAGGTGCCTCGAGTGGAGGAGGGTTTCTCGAAGAGCTCCTCAACCAAGGAATCACCGAGGCCCGTCTCTCAAGCCTGATGTCGCCTCGAGTCCAGGCGCGCTTGTTTCCTCCTCTCCATCGAGTTGAGGTGGAGTGTCGAGTCGAGACTCGTTTAGAAATTTGGCTGTTAGTTCTTCAGAACGTAACAACGCACATGCTAATTTTTTGCTTCCTTGAGTACAGCAATAAAGACCTCAAAGTTTTAATTGCTCTAAACGCAAACTTCGTAAGATACTTAGGAGAGCATTTCACCGAGTCCAAACCTATCTGTTTTTAGTTGGTTACCAGGTATTCGTTCGACAGGGGAATAAAGTCTTTTGTGGAGGACATTTGCAATTCAAAGCAGATACTGAAGATCTGCAATTGGGGATGCGCAAAGGTAGGCCTTCTAGTTCTGCTCGTAACTTACCCCCGTCGCATTGGAAGGGCTTTCTGAACTAGAATAAGGTTATAAATCGGCGCCAATAGTGCACCACGCTGAGCAGACGATGTGCATCCCGTGCTTCTTGGGCTCTATTACTTTTTAAAAATTTAGGTCTTGATCTCTCACTTTCGGTTTCACTGATGTGATGGTAAAGTTTCTTACACTTCCACTATAGACTCTTTTTTTTTCGCTGTGCTATGCTTGGATGTTAGAATTCTTCCTTGGCAAATTTAATAAAAAGAACAAAAGTGGCGAGGCGGGTTAGTTGGTTCTTGACTTATAAAATTAAAAGCGCTGACAAAGACAAGGACAAAAAGAAAGGCGAACAGAACGAGCATTCGTGTTGATTTGTGTCTATCGGCATACAACAACCAGTCAGTCTTTGTTCGTTTTATACGAAATTCAATGAGAAAACTGGGACTAATCGACTTTGTTGCGAAGTACTAATTAATATATAATTGTGATGGGTATGCGCATAAGAATCAAAATTACCCTGAATTGTTGTGAAGTGGTAATAACGAAGTATCTGTCAAAAATACTTGACGGCCGGGAGAGCAAAATGCCTCGTGAAACAGCTTCGTTCATGGCCTTCAATACTTGTTTTTAGCTAAAAGTTTTATTATGGTTTTTAAAAGCTCGAACCAAAACAAAAATTAGGAGATTTTTGCAGCATACTGTTCTTAATTCAAGTAGCTTTTAAATGTTGTGGTTTTTTTTGCGATAAGTTTGATAATGCTGGATAACTTGTAAGCCAGTTAGTAAGCTTAATTTGTATCTTGTTTGAATGTGTATTCAAGAAAAATGGACTTTTTGGCGGAATTTACGCGTAGATAACGCTTTATTTTGAGCGATAAACAAAGCTCAGTATTTTGAATATGTGTATGGATTTAGGCTTCACTTTAAAAAAAGGAAAATAAAATTTAGGATAAAGATTTTATGATTTTTTCACTGGCATGCTGTGAATTGCACTGTTTTTGTGTTTCTTTATTTACAGGAGGGATTTAGGAGCTGAGACGCATTAGCCGGAATCTTCAGGCTTGTGTGACTGTGCGAGAGTGTTGCGTGATGCGACTCAAAAACACTGAGTCATCTTGGAGTCACTTCAAGCTCTAAACGGGGCCTCAGAACCATCCAACCAGAACGTAATGCCCTGCTTGACGCCATCGAAGACAGTGTAGACGTCGTTGAATGTGAACACGTGACAACAGTGAGAAGACGTGCTTGACATTCCGAACTTCTGTAGGATGATGGAGGTCAATGTTGTGCTTCGTGCTTTTTATACCCTCTTGTGCTTGCTATGTATTTTTTCTCTCTCTTTTCTTTTAAGAACTAAAGAAAAAAAGCAACGAATGATTTCAAAATTACAGCCGTTTCATTAAAATTTATATATTAATAAAGTCTATTAACCATAGCTCCGGAAGAAGTACCGCGAAACGGCGAGTTAACAAAATGAGCTCGCAGAGGATTTGAACAAAGCATCCGCAAGGTAGTGCACAGGAACAAAAAAATTCTTCAAGTTGAGTTTAAACAAAAACCACTGACTTATATATTTTTATACAATGAAGAATTGAAAGCAACCTACGCCGTTGCTTTCGGTTTCGACAGCGCTACTTACAATGTGTGAAATAAATGACATATTTCAGCTCGCTGTTGCCAGCGCATGCGCAGGGCGAGATCCCACATATCGTCTGCCAAAAACGTCAAACGTTTTTTTTTTCTTTTTTCTACACCGTTTAATATTTACAAACACACAACCGAGCGTGGGAACTTCAAAGCCCAGCATATTTGACGCTACGGAATTCGAGCAAGATCCGCGCCATATACACAAATGCTTAAAATGGCGCCAAGAAATGCGCCAGATAAGCACCACCAGGCCGCAGCCAAAGCATAGAGTCGCCCCTCGGACAAACCGGGATGGCTAGGTTGGACATTGGGCATGTTCCTTTTAAAAAATCACTGAAAAAAGCAAGTCTTTTTTAAACAGTTTGGTTGTGACACGTGTGTCAAAAAACAAAATTTACGCGAAAAAAAAACTTTTTTGCAGCATTATTAACGGCAAAAGATTTCTTTAAAATTCTGCGCGCAAAATCCATGAGTGTCACGGAATGGTCATTCGCTCCTCCATATCCACCTCAACCGCTGAATGCGAAGGCCCATCCAGTTACCTGTCCTCCACGCGCCCGAAATGCCGAGAGAGAAAACAAGGGGAAAGGAGGCGACTACCTACTAATCGCGCCTCGCGCCGTCAGTATTCCTGTAAAAAGTTGTTATTTGTCGCGTAAAATTAATTTTTTGATACGCGTGTCCCAACCAAACTATAAAAAAATTGCTTTAAGGGGGCCCTTTAAGAGGTCCCCGAAGCGGCGTATTTATGTCTGATTGATTGGAAGCAAATGTTACGTAATTTCCCTACAAAAATGCGGAAGGAGTCGGCTAAACCAGAAACTCCGGCCTTACGGGATGTGACGGAATCGTGATATTTTTTTTTTTTTTTTGTATTGACTACGTTTGAAAAGGGACGAGCTGCAATGTAGCTGTCTCTCGTTACTAATATTTTTTTAAACCGCATCGTCGTCGGGTTATTATGCCGCTTTTTTACTTGAATTTTTGTTTTCACCAGGAAGTCTTTACCGGCATGCGTGCTCCCGGAAGAGATCATTTGGAAAAGTGCGGTGGTTGTGCGATGCTGCTCGAGACAACGTTGGCGTAAGGAACCGGAGGTGAAGAGACTGCTAAGCGAAACTCATGGACGTTCATGGTTGTGGAGCTCCAAGTATTGCATGCACTTCGTTTCTTCGCTAGGGGGTGCTTCTAGAGCTTGGATTTGAGGAACGATCATGTAGCGACTGTTAGCGTCCTTCCGCATTGTGTCCGTCGCTATCGTGAGTCGTCTCGGGGTCCGGCGCGGCTGGATCCACTTTTCTGAGATGCCGAGCGAGTGGTACGACGTAAGAGGAGGGGCCTCAGGCTGATTGGCAAAATACCCGGCGTTATCGGTTGCCTGAACGGGACGATGATAGCCATCGTCGGCCCTTCCAAGAACGGTCCTACGCCACGAAGCTGGCGTAGTGTGCCGCAATTCTTTCTATACCCTCAACGTGATGGTGGTAAGCACTCTTATTACATACTCAGAGCCTGTCCCAAATGTGTAAAATATAAATAATTGTAACCCGGGTACGGTGTGGATATGTCATTATATAAATGAGAGGAGCTGGCTGCTGGGGATTTGTGTGCTCCGACTGCAGGAGAGTCTGCTCGACGTAGTATATGTCGTAAATTAGACCCTTCTCCCATATTTTTTATCTTTTAAAACGTGCATTGTTCCGCTCAAGAAAAAAAGATAAAACAATGCTCACGGATTTCTTTGTGTGAAGGGAGTGGTTGCTGGTCATCATATTTTGCATGCATGAAGGTGTGTTGTAATCATGCTAATTAGTGTGAAAAAAAAAACTCGAAAGGTTTGGGAATTGAGATTGCTTTGTGAACCATGAGTGGAATAGTCAGGTCCTTTAAAGTCGGTATCTCTCTCACACTTCCAGATGCGTGACGCCGAATTCCGGGTACCCCAGTACCCTGGGTCGGTGCACGACTCCTTTGTGTAGAACTTCTCGCTCGGCAACATCAAGCAAAGGCGGCTGGAAGATGATGGCAGGCTCTTCCTCGGTCAGCATATTTGATTCATTTCACATGCATAAGTTGGCTGTGCACCGCTAAAAATCCACATTACCACTCAAAATAAGCTGAACAAAACATTAACAACTTTGCAAGCACTATGTCTATACCTCTGCTCGGCTTTGGCATAATATCTCAAGAACCATAGTACCAGGAAAACAAAATGTTGCAAACACTCTTTTTCGCTGCTGTCTTGCCGTTCATTTAAAAAAAAAAGAACAGACTATAATGGGTTTCTTCCTCTAAATATGCAGGCTTGGGGCCTTGGTTCGTCACCCCTGCTCGCTGAGATCCACACGACCTCCATCGATTGCTCCCTGTTTAATAAGGGGCATTCCTCGGTAAGGTCTCGTTGTGGAGCGTTGCGTGGGCTGTTGAAGAAACAGAATCTGGTGTCAGCAAAGGAACCAGACTCTGTATTACCTTCCATCGATAGCCAGCACCACAGTTATAACGGCACGTGCAGTGCTGCACAACGTCTGCCTTGCATCGAGCGAGCCAAAACAGGAGACAGATTCTCACCCTGAAAATTCAGGGACAGTCTGGAGCCGAGCTTGGATGGTTCTGAGCTGGGTTCAGAGGGGTCAGCGTCGGATGGCGAGAGGCTTGCTCCTGCCAACCTTCCAGTAGGACCCTTGGAGAGGGAAAGACTTTGAGGCAACGCCTTGTCGCCCGGTTCAGGCACCCGCCGTCTGCCGTTCCCCCGCGTAGCGCAACAAACGCCAGGATGGCAGTCTCATCCATCAGGGATGCCGCCAGCATCAAGCAGTTCGTCGCCACGACGGTGATCCCGGCCACCAGGGACACCGTCGAGGAGCCTCTCACCACCCTCACCACGGCGACGCCCCGCAAGAGACACCACCGACGATGGGGAGCCTCTCGCCACCGCGACTTAGGTCCTCTTTCACCAAGGACTCCGTCGTTTCCCTTGCTGTCAGTGAAGTCCCTCCCCGTGGAAGCCGACAAGTGCGCACTTAGCTTCCTGCTCCACAGTCATGGCCGTCCATAAACTATGCAGTCTCTTCGGCTCCAACACCTGCACAATTCATCGCACAGCTACCGTGCTACTAGGATTGGGCCAGCTTGAACAGAGAGGAAAACGTGAAAGCACAGAGATACAAAAGGATACAGATATCGCTGGTCTGCCAACTATGATGTAATACTTATTTTTCGTGTGCCTTCTTTATCTGCTTCCTTCTTTATTCTGAGAACTATAGATACAATTTTGTTCGAAATATAACACGCATTCTAGCAGGACGCAAAAAAAACGACGAAAATATTGATTTTCTTGGTGAGCTTGATGAAAAACATGCTAATTCATATTGCTTTATCTTCTACGGTGGCCAACGTTTCAAGCAATCTTTTATGCATGCGTGCTCTTGCTTCTCTCCAGGATGATGCTGCTGGAAAACACTGCACTGCATTTACAGGCGCGGCAATGGCCTGCTATAGTTCCATTGACAGATGCTAAATGCACTCTTGTTCAATATTTTATGCATATGCCAGTGGGACCGATGTAATATTAGCCACATGATGTGAAAAGCTGATCAACATTATCTGCGTCACACGGGGCAGGGCATATTGTGCCTTGTAAGAAATGTTGTACATTTTCTTGTGGTTGATGTTGCAGTTTACTTATCGGCACATTGAACACGCCTTGTTTGGAGCAAAACACACAACGTTAATGTCCTGCCTCGCGGGTATATTTTTTTGTTTGTGGGTTAGGTTATGAATGCAGGGAACTACTATGAGTTTTTGTTGAGTTCTTGTCTTCTTTCTTCGGTCTGCGTCAGCTGATTTCCGTTTCAGGTTTGTACAGATGTTTTCCCTCCAACATACCAGGACACCCATCGGATACCTGCAGTCATGTAGGTTGGAAATTTGATTTTCAAAACTTGGCTTAATATCATGGTGACAATATTTGTTTAAGGTCGATACGAGAACAATGTTGGCAACAATTCGTGTCATAGTTTTGGAATGTCCAGACGCAAAATATTTTTTTTGTGTGTGTGACCGTGGCTCGTATTTCCAGCATACTTGTATCTCTTAAATTGCAGTGTGAAGTCGAAAAACTTTATGGACCTACCCTCGGGTAGTTCATGTGCTGCGTTTAAAGAAATGCGGTTCTGACTCCGGATATGTGTTGAGTGCCTCGCAGTGATATCGATAGCGTTTGATTTTATGAGAAGATGGTATGAAATGGGGCACGCAACTTTAACGCAAACGCAATACTAAAGCTCTTTAGTATGGAACAGTCCCATACCGGCTGCAGCACTACGTTGGGACAGTGAAGAGTGTAGTTTGCGTTCGAAAATGACATTTCGCGAGCCACTATTGCGAGCAGTTCCGCCGTGCACGCCCGCTGAGCAGGAGAATCAGGGGGCCCTCACTATAGCGCTTGCCGTTTCCACCGCGGGAGGGCGAGTAACGAGGTGGAGACGCGATATAGAACTAAATGAGCTCTTTCCGTAGCAATAATAACTTGGATGACATCTCTTGGTATCAATGAGAAAAACTGGAAAAACCGGCGATCGGTTGTTCACGCTAGCAGCGTCGTGCTCTGTACCTCCTCTTACTTTACGTCACTTCCGTGACATTTTTTCTTTTTTTTTTTTTTCAAATGTCCAACCTGGCGATTAGAGGTGGTGAAGTCATGACGTTTCATGTAATATTTGAGTATCGAGAAAAGAGAGTAGCTGGATGTAACAAAGTCGCTGGAGACCTTTCTTTCGCTTTTTTAACCTCTGACTATCTAGATATTTGACAGACCTGTCAAGATAACCCCTACAACGCTTCGCGATAAAAAGAAATACTGGAGGCGTCCACATGGAAAGAGGAATGGGGTCTCCGAACATTGTGACTGAACCGGAACCACCAAAACACCATTAGCAGTCTTCCTGACTCGACCCCAATACCGCAAATCGAGATTAGCTTCAGGCGAATGCACGGCGGAATTGACCTGCTGACGTTTGCATTCGACATTGTATTTCAGGACCACAATAGCTCACTCGGCTTCGGTTGCGACAAACCCGCATTTTCTCGCCGTTTTTTGTTTTTTTCTTTTCAGCAGGGCTCGCGATTTTAGTATTTTTTGAGACAATTGTGACTGCATTCGCCGCCCTTGTGCCTCGTTCATAAATGTCTCCTCGTTACTTTCAGTCATTTGTTCAACGGTCTCGGCTTCCCGTAATAGGGGAATCAAATACGGAACTTCTCCAATAAATAATGTTTATTTTTGTTTTACAACGTGCGTTGTTCGAATTGAGGAAGTTTAGTAAACAAGCAAAACGAGTTGAATACGCACGGGAGCAGAATAAATGAACCCAGCGACCACGTCGCTTGCTTGCTGCAACGATATATCGTCAGTCAAGCTCATAATTTCTCAATGATGTTCCGTGTGCTGGAAGCCTTTGTTTTTCTTCAGGAAACAATTCTGGAGCGATAGGCCTCGAGAACTCAAGGGATGCCAAAATTCATAGTTTGAAACTTGTTCTGAGTATCAAGTTGTCACGATCTCAACTCGTGGCCCCACGTGGAGGAACACACTGGTAGTGTCGTCGTAGAAAGAAACTATATGAGGTGCCGCCTAAACATGAAAGACGATTGAGGGCGCAGGTGAGGCGGGAGAATATTAGGGCAGCATGGGTAAAACCATAGACACAGAAACAAAGGATGTACACAACACCACCTTAGTAAGACTGTGTTGTGTACGTCCTTTTTGTTCCTGTGTCTTCGTTTCTATGATGCTTGCAAAACATCTTGGAACTGATACCTTCTTGCGAAAGAACTGCACATTGCTTTCTTTTTTACTAAAAGTGTTTGTCTATGCATAATATTTACTCCGCATAAGTGTGAGCGTACTTAGTTGTTTCCAGTAATACATCAACTGGAAGTACAAAAGTGTGACACTAGTTTACGATATTCCCATTATAGAACACGATGTAAGTGATTTCCTTCAATTTAACATTAACCAGCTTTATTACAATCCAGAAAGTCGTCAAAAATGTATACACGAATGTTGTGAGATCGAAAATGTCTGCTTACACAAACTAGATAAATAATAAGGGAAATGTTTCACGACAAAGCTTAAGCCTCCAAACGTTATTCTGCGTAATGATATTAACTTCTAACCAAACGCGCTTTTAGGAATTAGTAAAGTATACAGTCCTCACATGAACGCTGTTTGGATTCCTGGTAAGAAGCAAAACACTTGCAGTACAATCAATGTTGCCTTCTGTAAAACACTTCGCAAACTATACTTGAATAATTTCTTAGTGGTCTAATTTTTTATCAAACATACTTTTCGTATGTGCACCTGAGTGCCTCAGTTGCGGTATTCGGTATTGCGAAATGCACTGCTAACACTCGGAGGGCCCAAAGAGGATACATTAAAAGTACACTTGAAGTCCGCTCATGTGTTCCATACAACTGCAGAATTCACTATACACGACGACAACTTTTCTTGGGAATGCAGTGGAAGTCCAGGAGAGACGCGCACAGCTTTATCCAGAGCTAAAAATGGGATAGGGAACGCGTGCCTGTACCCTCCGCTGCATGGCCAAGAAAGGTTTGTCGCCGAGTATAGTAAGTTTATTGCAATAACTTTTATTAAATAAAGTAGTTTTATATTCTGTTCCGCATTACGCCCGCCCGCAGTCATCCCTACGCTCCGATGGGGTTTATCAAGCAGCTATACTTCGTTTCACCTTAAGTCCGAGCGCGGACGATGTTATGAGCCGAAGGGTCAATCAAACAGCGCAAAAAGCGCAACGTCATGGCGTGCTCTCTGCGCTTGATAGGAGAAGCCGGCGCAGGAGCACGCACAGGGAGACGGCGAATACCGGCTGGTCCTATCAACTACAGAGAGCCTGCCATGACGTTGTGCCTCTTTCGCTGTTTGATTGGCCCTTCGGCTCATAACACCGGCCGCGCTCGGACCTAAGCTGAAACAAAGTATACAGAGGTGCTTCGTGATGGCACTCCTCAGCTTCGTGCGTTTGCTACTACCTGCAAAAACAACGCACACACACAAAAAAGCGCCAGATCACGAATCATTACTTTGTGGGTGATTGGTTTAGACGAGGATAGGGAAATTACAAAGAAGACGGGCGCCATGACAATGCACTTTTCGAGCAGCTTGATTGGATTCATCGGATTGTAGCGTTCTTTGCCATTGGACATAGAGTGAACATATGCATAGGAACAGTAAATATATAAGATACTATCAGTCATTTTTTTATTCCGGAGAAACGTGTATGCTTCCAACGGATAATAAGAAAAAGAGCGCTGCGTCATTTATGGCCTTTATTGTGCAAGATAAATCCCTTGAAGTGGGGCTCGATTTACGGTAATAAATATACAAACGAAAGTGTACTATTTAATTTACCAATCTCTAAAATTTAACAAACCAATTTAACTCTAACCTAACTGTTACTTATATTTCAAATGTGCCGCAGACAAACCAATGCTTTGCAAGTAGGCCTAAGATTGTATGGTACAACCGATAGGAAGATAATGACTGAAACAAACATCACGCGTCCAGGTTTCGACCGGTGAGGTTTTTAAAGACAAAATCCAAATTCGCAAAAAATAATATATATAATTTTTATAAGGGCTTTCGAGGGCGATGTTTCCATAAATGTGTGGTCATGCTTGCGCTTTAATGAGGCTCTTTAAAGAACGTCCTTGAGAAAAATTGCGTGAGCGTAAATTTTCTAGCGAGATATTTCAAGCAAGCAGCAAAATGCTTCGGCGTATTCTGTATAAAGTGCAACATTTTTGACGGTGACCGAATGGAAACACCGCAAGCTCGCAATATGAACAGGCTCAGCAGCCCAAGTCAACAACGTCCATGAAACCGACGTCGTGGGATTTGCGGTGACACGCTCTACTGTGCCTGGAAAGCGTCCCCGACTGGTGTAATTAGCTTCCTATTCCGCCCACGCATCCAAAGGCCTCCTGAAGGGGCAGGAAATGACGTTACAAATGCTGAAGTGTCATTTTGTCGCATGCTGCGATCCTGTTGGCTGGTCGTACAAGTTCCGGCAAAAAGCAAGAGCAAACGCGAGTGTCGCTGTCGTCACGGTGGACCAACCCATGGCTTCCGAAGCTTCCGTGGGCTGTCAAGATGGAGAGCGACCTGGAGCAGAACAGGCGTCGGTTATATCCACCACCGTTGCTGTCACACCACCAGGACCGCTACCGGCGACAGCGTGAAGCTTCTATGACGTCGTCGGACGGAAATCGAGAAGCCCATTATTTAGTGCGCACTAGACACACCAGGCGCCATAGTTTCACGGTCCTATCGTAGGGAATCCGACAGTGAGCACTGTAATTCAGTAACACAGCGTGACGTCTCACATTTAGAATTTTATCCTACTAGTTTATCTTTTAGAAGAAGCCTTGGTAGACCTTGTTCGCTCGTGTTTTAGTTGGTGGCACCTTAGCAGGTCCATGGGAGGGAGTTTCAGAAATGGTGCGGACACGTTTATTTGAGGTCAGCGCGCGCAAGCAATGGCGTTGAAAAGTGCGGAAGGGGCGGGGTAAGCGGTGCTCTAACAGACACTTCTCTCCCTCCTCCGCTGCGAAGAAACAGGGGCTGAAGCTGTAGGGTAGGAACTGCGTATTACCGCAATCCCACTTTTTTTACATTTGCCGGAATTTTTAGGGGAGGGAATATTTTTTTTCCTTTGGCCGCATACCCAATTGCCGCTTCTTGCTCTTCTACCAACAGCACATGATAAATTACAGTACACTATAAACATCATTACTCTAAAGCTAAATCCAGCGTTTAGCGCCGCGTAATTTATGCGTAAATGCGGTTTCTTGTGACAACTTTACTTATCCCTAGAGTAACAAAGATGATTATTTTGCGCCTGTTGGTGCAATTAATGGGTAACACGTTTCACCGGTTGCTTGCCCATGTGCGATCTTGAAGACCTGCCCACGTGCCTCATATACACTTGATCGTTGAATGAACAAATGAGAAGCCAACAATAAAGCTGCCAACATTTCCTAGAATATTCAGTCTGTGAAGTTCAAGCATACCCTTTGAGTTCCAAGAAATAAATCATCAAAAGGGAATAATTAATATTCCTCCAAAAGAAGAAAAACAACTGATATCGCAGTGAACTATAACACCCCACCCGAACATTCTGCATAAAAAAGATAATAACATCAAATTTTGTTTGTGAACCTAATCCCTATACTGCCAAGCGAATGGCTTGTTTCGCAACACTTTCACAACTTTCATGTTCCCTCGGCTTTAGAAGGGGCCGCACGACATCAATATTTGAAACCTGCTCTAAGCCCTGTACTTCATCTTGTTTGCGAAAGTCTGCAGATCCAACCCTTTTTTTTGCCACATCAGACAATTGCGTCACGCACAAAATTTCAGTCCTAGCAAAAACCAAAAGCGGTTACAACTCTTACATCGAATAAATATTGCCGCCAATAAAAAACCAAGAGCACGAAGGGCTCAGTCTGAGACCTCTGCTCCCGAGCTTCCTTCTTTTTTTTTTTTTTTTTAGAAGCAATTTGTTATGCCGCGCCTCACATCCCATGGGCGTTTAGCATCTACGGCACGGTTTGCAACATACGGTTTTCAACGCTTGATGTTTTGGGCCTAAAGAGGGTAGCAAGCACAGCTGCGTCGCTGCTCGGAAACGGTGGTGCCTTGAATACGACCCTGAATGGTGTGTCTGCCGCGTGCTAACAAGTGGTCCTACCATTTTCGCTTGATTCTGTCACAATAGTGTCAGGTTTCGCTGCTGTGAAACCTGGCGGTTTCGCAGCAGACGGTTGTGGACCTGGCAGACGCCTGTTTTTTTCCGCAGGTCTCTCCAGCTTGACATTCCACGAAGCTTCAGCAAACAGGAGTTGGGTCTCGGCGATGACAGCGACACTCGCCTTCGCTTATATCTTTTTGCCAGGACTTTAGCCCCAACCGCGCAGGACTGCGACATCTCGACTACATGACACAGCGGCTCATGTGACGTCATTTGTTGCCACTTTGGGACCACTTTTTTGTAAGGGCGACATAGGATATGCTAAGCACAGCGAGTCGAAGACGCTTTCCGGGAACCACAGTTCTTGCCTCTATCGATGGGGTGTCCAGGACCAGTCTGCAAAGTGGCGATGCATCCCTGCATACTAATCAGCGCACATTTCCAACTCGCGGTCAAAGTCACATCACGGAGGCTTGCTCCAAGGTTCGCATTTGAGTGTGGCCGAGCGCGTTGTGGACGCTTGTTACCACGTATAACGAGAGAACCGCGCTGGATGATTGGCGGCATCTGTCGTGTAGGCCTTGAACGCTTTAGATGGGTGTATATACTTCCTAATATTTGACGGATCAGGTTTTACCCTCGGGCTTGAAATAATGTCAGCAATGTTAGGGAGAGATGATTTCGCTCGCCAATGCGCGTTGCAATATATATATATAGATAATGACAGGGTACGGTGCTTAAGGAGAATTAATATGCATAGAGGACGAAAACCGGATGACACGCTATTCTATGTTATTACTGTATATTATTCTCCTCAAACACCGTAACTTAACCAGCACGCTTCATTTCACGAATATATACAGGGTGTTTCACGAAAGTGAGCAAATTCTATTTTACGAAAACTACACGTCGCAACCAAAAACGGCTTTTGTCGTTTCGGTCCTCGGCTAAGTGCCTAATTAGAAAAATTATTAAGATCCGGGATAGTTAAATTGTTAATTAGTTTTGCGTAATTTACTTCTTAAATATTGTGTTTAAGAGCATTGTTTTAATCAGACAATTGTTCAGCATCATCGCAAAAACACTAAATCAACAAATTGCTGAATGATAGGAAGGCACGCGAAGCATTTTACGGCTTTCCAAAAAACCGCACAAATTCAACGGGTTCTTAAGTTTCGGTTTGCAATCGGAGCGCATCTCGGCCCCGACGGCACCGCGCCCAGTGGAGAAATCGTGCAACCAACCAACGGTAAAAGACTACACTCTTAAAGGTAGCGCTAAAGACGAGGACAAGTAGAAGGCACAGACACAGAAAGGCGCTATCTGTGTCTGTGTCTTCTACTTATCCTCGTCTTTAGCGCTACCTTTAATTCTGTAATGTATAACCAACTAGCCCGTCACATAATCTTCATATGAAGCGGTTATAAATATTATGCAATTAACGCAAAGTGGCAAGCTGAGCTGAACTAATTAACAAAAATAATCCCTGGAAAAGGGGAACAAGATTGACAAAGGACAAACACAAATCTCCAAACACAGCTA
>JAZHYW010025914.1:0-29907 GCA_037355805.1 Ixodes ricinus | reverse complement strand
CACGTATTGCTTGGCTCCGTACCCAGAGGTGGGCAGATGGTCAACGTGTTTGCCGTCTAAGGCGCCCAGGCAATGCGGGAACTTGCCAGAGCTCCTCAAAACCTCGGGCAACTTGTCTCCACTCTCGCCCGGGCAAGTCGATGGTGGTGCTTGCAAGAAAAGAGGAAGACAAGGCAGCAACAACTGGTGAAACCCTCATAGAAAGGCAACACCTCATCTATTAAACGGAACTATGCTGCCCTTACTTACTGAAGAGAACACTAAAAGCTCATGTGTGCCCAGTAAAGTGGACTCGCCAATTCCCACAGGCAGTGCACTGTGCAGCCAGGGTGGACATTCCGGTGAACACTTGCACATTAATGGGATCGCACGAAAATTGCAAGGACAACACTAATCAGTAAAATCAATGCTGCAGCGTCACTCCCCTGATGGTGCTGGCGTCAGTGATAGTGATAGCAATCTTTATTTTGACCAGATCCTGCGGTTTCGCAAAAAAGCAACAGCCCGCATCCATACAGGCCCAAAGTGCCACATCTAATCGACAGTCATTATGTCACGCGGCTGCTATGTACACCAACCTCATGTTTTCAGCAAACAAACCGGAGCGCCCCTAGCGGACGCCACCGGCGCCGCGCATGCGCGGTGGACGGTGGGCAAGAAGCCCGCCGTCGCCCATAAACAAACCATTGAATTGCGTTGTTTTCGGCGTCGGTGGGAGTCCCCGTGCTCTTTTTCGCGTTGGAATTGTTGATTCTACGTCCTCCTAACAATGTCTGACTACTTGAGCAGCTTCAGCAAAATTAACGAGGCAAAACTTTGCGTGAATAATGTGACTTGCGGCGATTCATTTCACGTGGACGCCGCAGAATGGGCGCTAAAGCCTGACTCGCACGATGAGATTCTGCTCGCTATTTTCAGTCGCGACGTCGCTCGGGCTGCAAAAGCGTGGACCGTAGCTGAGATGGTGGACGTCGATACTGAAAACCGCAAGTAGAATCGGGCATTACAAATCGGTGATGGCCACTGGTAACAATGATCAACATCTTCTTGTATCTACTGTTTACACTTAGCCTACTTACCCCAACCAACCTTCAAAAGTGTTTTGAGGCCTGCACTTAGTTCTTATCGCAATTACCGGGTCAACGTTTGGTTTACGGGCCGCTGTCGTTTGAACGAGCTGACGACAAAAAGCAGACAAGTTTGAAAGAGCAGACGACAGTTCGAACGCTTGCGCAATGGAGTGCGGGCAAGAAGCACCGCGTCCCGCGTCAACAAACCATTGGAATGTCACGTTGTCGGCGTCTGTGTGAGTCTGCATACTCTTTTTCGCGTTGGAATTGTCGATTCTACGTCCTCATAGCAATGTCTTACCACTTTAATTGCCTGAGCGAAATTATCAAGGCTCGTTACACCGCTAAACTTTGCGTAAATAATTTGACGTGCGGCGATTCATTCGCGTGAACGCCGCAGAATGGACGCCGAAACCATGATGAGATTCTTCTAGCTATTTTCGGTCGCGACGTCGCTCGTGCTGCAAAAGTGTAGAAGGTAGCGGCGATGATCGACGTCGATACTGAAATTCGGAAGCGGGAACAGACCAAGCGTACGTAACAAGTCGGTGATGGCCACTGGTACCAATGATCAACATCTTGTATCTCCTGTTTACACCGAGCCTACTTAACTCTTTTGAGGCCTGCAATTACTTCTTATTGCAACCACCGGGTCAA
Source organism: Ixodes ricinus (assembly GCA_037355805.1). Classification (NCBI taxonomy): domain Eukaryota; kingdom Metazoa; phylum Arthropoda; class Arachnida; order Ixodida; family Ixodidae; genus Ixodes; species Ixodes ricinus. The sequence continues at coordinate 28,180 of JAZHYW010025914.1, read as the reverse complement.
AGTTTGGTCTACGGGCCGCTTTTGTTTGAACGAGCAGACGACAAAAAGCAGACAAGTTCGAAAGCGCAGACCAGACTTGTACGTAATCCGTTACAAGTAACGAAATTACTTGTAATCCCTAACATTTATCGGTAATTTAGCAACAGAATAATTACATATTTTCTAGAGTAATTTTAAAGTAATTCCCTTACATTTTTACGTAACAGATTCCTTGTAATCCGTTACATTTTTTTCAGGACCAGTCCCCCCCCCCGCTTCTAAAGAGAAGGTCGTTTTCAGTTTAGTAAAGTTGAGCGCAGTGACACTGTCAAGCGAATCGACCAGCGCAAAGGGAGGCTTGGCACTCCTCAGTTCCGCAAAGCCTTTTTTTTTTTTGCAACACCAAACACCAAGCCCCTGAATCTATTTTTTTTTTTCAGACCCTAACAGCAATGTCGAAAGGTCCAAATAAGCATTTCTAAAAAAGAAAACAAAAGAAAAAAAGGCAAGTTATATTTGTTTTTTTTCCTTTTTTTCTAGTGTCTTTTTTTTTTTTTTTTAGATCGAAGGCGGGGAGAGGAAGACATCAAGTGATTGTATGCCTCTTCGAGAAGCTCAAGGTGCTAAGTGCACAGACAAGAATTAACAATGTCCTTCTCGGTTATAGTGACTAGGACCATTTTTATAATGTCAGAACACGAGACAACGCTCCGTCTACCCTAAAATCCACTAAAATAGATGTGATAACATGGGAAACCGGTTAATATGGGAAGGTGTTATTGCCACAAGCATCCTCGTTCTTCGATGCACACTTATCATCTTCTCTTAGAAAACAGGATGTATTTTTTTCTGCTTCTTTCACCTTATTCGACCCTGTTTTAAAAGCTACTTACTTTTTTTGCAGTCCAACTTCTAAGGTTGGCCCACTTTATTTGTGAATTCCAGCCAGGTTATCTGCATCTCAGTTACCCTTTTTGTGAGTCAGCTTTTTACGAGCGCATCGAAAATGGTAATAGTCTTTCTTTTTCCTTCTTCCTGTTTTTACCCCAGCAGGACGCATCTTGTGTCAAACAGATATTTTTACAAATAAAACATGATGGTGGCTGCGTAGACTTGATATTCTGGGCTTGATGAGAGAGTGAAACTCGTGAGTGGGGCCACGGCGCGGCTTTCTCTGCCCTTCGCTGCCCGTGACATAAGCGGACGTCTATCTGGAGAACACCGGAGTAAACTGCAGTCGGTTCGTGCTCCGTGCGTTTGTGAACGGCATCAAGAAAGGTACAGACGGCCAACGTGCGTTTACATCTTTGTTTTAACCAACGTTCTAATTATTTGTTGTTATGAGTGTCCTGTTGTTGTTTTTTTCTTGATTACTTATCTTTAAATATTGGAAACTTTTTCTTATTCACCAACGTCTCAACCGACGCTCGACCTGTTCAGAACCAAAGGAAGAAGAATATTGAGCCAAACCTTATTTGTTATTTAATTATCACCTTACTGTTACCAACTCTACTGAAACTCTCGAATATCAGGCAACGGCTGCAATTGCTTCGCTGAAAGCTCAATGCAGAGCATAAAACATTCGTGAGGCACATCATGGCACTCCCATCCAGTGCCTCAGTTCAAATGGTGTTCAGCATAGCAGTCGACATATTCGGGAGTTTTCAGATCGTTTGCCGTCCCGCAACGCCTCCGCAACCCGCTACGATACCCGGAACTCTACAGTCAAGGCTACCGGCGCAGGCGCAGTAGTAACTTCTTCGTTGCGGAGGGCTTAGTGGAAAGCAAATGCGGTCTACGAACACTCCCTATTGAGTAAGAAATAACGCAAAATGTCTGACGAGACTTTCGAGAGTCAGGTGTTGCTCAAAATACTCAAGGTCAATAAATGGAACAGGTGGCAACAATAAGAACTTGAATAACCTTCTTCCCCTTGTTTCTTAATTGGGGAAAATATTGTTGAAAGTAACGCCACGAAAGTAACGGATTACTTTTGGGGGTAACGGTCACTTACTTTTATGGGAGGGTAATTGTAATTGTAATAAATTACAATTTAGCCTTGAGTAATTGTAAATGTAATTCCTTACTATTTTTCGGTAACGTGTACAAGTCTGGCGCAGACGAAAGTTTGAACGATCAGGCGGCCGTGAATTTGAAGACGCACTGAACCCGCGGGTGGCCCGGACAACTTGGCGGTTTCTCCTCGTTCATGTTGGAACAAAAACAAATGCATCTGGCGACCACAAAGTGTTGCCCGCACAAGCAATCGTAGTTCGACAGCGTCTGGTTTGCCCTTTTCACGGCTACTATCCACGTTCTCGGACGAACGGAGCGGGTGGTGAAATACATGAAAACCGATCTTCAAACTCTTTCCAGACTCTTTTGGTACAGCCCCCGTCGCAGCATATTGACGAGAACGCAGGCTTTTTGTCTGGTTTCTCCAAAAGAGCACAAGAATGCATCTCTCGCATCACGGCGACTTGCCCACCGCCCCAGGACGAAGTGCGCTCCGACGCGCCACCACCGCGGCGTGACGTGGTAGGAGAGTTGAGTTTGTGTATACAAGAGCCACGACATGTTCCACGGGTTATTATAAAATGGTCGTTCAAGCCCCTGGAGGTGGCACTGAGTGCGTCAACAAAGTAAAAACTGAGGTCAATGAAGAATCTCTGAGAGGCAATAGAATACTTGCGAGGCACGAATTGGAGTGTTCAGGGTACAAACACGAGTGTTGGATACCAGAGTCGTTGAGGACACGCGGCCAGCAGGACGAGACAGACAACATTTTGTAATGGAGTGACTGAGAGCTTAGGCTGCCAATGCCGCCAGATGTGGAGGGCTATGGTGTTGTACCGCTGATGGGTTGAGAATTGCAGACCATTGACCAGATAGGAGCAGATGATGTGCATTGGTCGAGATAATGAGACTATGATGGCCAGCAGGACGATGCCTGCGCCCTCAAATGGTTGAGATTGCGAAGCGAAGATTACGAAGCGAGATTACGAAGCGAAGCAATTTCAAAGGTGGCTTTCACTTGATCATATTCACGCACTGAAATGGTGATTATTGATGCGGCTCCTGTCAAAACTGGGAACGGACTCCAAACCCGGGTGGGTAGACCGCTGAAATTTTAGGAATACAGCGGAGCGATAGCTACAGCACCACCAGTAGGATAAGGATTGTTATATCAATATACCGGAACCAATCTGAACCGCCGGCCGGTGTGATGTCGCAGGCTATTCTTTATTTACAATTTAGCAGACAACTTCCAGATTTACCATATAATTGATGCTCTACCGGCGGTCCAGATGGCAGCGACCTACTCTGAAAATAATTGGCAGCCATCAGTGTCGCAAGCTATAGCGCTATAATTTACACATATGAGTGGGTAGGCCGCACGTTTACTATAAGAAATTATCAAAGAAAAGGCTCGCCCCAGTGAAAAGTTACGAAAACTAACATTTCATTGGACAGACGCCTATTAAATATAAAAATAAGACAACCCCGTCGTAAAGCGCTAAAATGTATGATTAAAAAAAATAGGTAGGAAATCCATTTGCCATTTTTTTCTCACGGTCAGTTTTGTTAGCCTAATCAAACTTCCCAATGGGTCACGTACAACTTTTTACTGTATTTGTTTGACTAGGGCAAACCTTTTCTTCGATAGTTCGAGAAATGAAATGCGTTACTTAGACGTACTTTCGCGATAAATCGCACTGTCATAGCCTGCGAAAGCGAAACTGAATTTCGCAAGTTATCTAATACCCTCATCAGACTGGCAATTAAATGTCAGTTCCATCGAATGACAATTGAGCGATCGGCCAATCAGTGCGCGACACTCCGGCGTGTGAAGACGTTGTATGAGGACATTAGGGGGAAAGTGAGAGCCAACAGTGTACGCGGCACAGGACGCATTTGTCACGTTCCACGCGCACAGCTGATTCGCCCGTCACACAAATGTCATTCGATGGAACTGACCTTTAATTGCCAGTCTGACAGGGGTGTGAAGGTCGGTTGCCGCCACCTGGACCGGGGGTATATGAGTGCGGAGCAAAACAGGCCGTTTCCGGAGATAAGCTGTTCTAGCATGTTAGTACACCGATTTCGCGACATGTAAGCCGCTGGATGCGCTTCGTGATCATCTCTGGGAACAGGGCATGCTCGGCAAAATACATCAAGCCAGGTAGCAGCTCCTTACCGACAAACTCCTCGTCTAGGGCGACTGTTTCAATGTGTGTTGAATTGGCGTCAGTGGTGTTGTTTGTCCAGAAAACAAAATCGCACCACCTGTGCCCGGTTACCATCATTTGTCCCTGCACCTGGTAGTAAAACGCGTGCTCACGCTTCAGTTGCACGGTTCCGTCGATCAGCGCGCAGCAGAACCTCTTGTCACTACAGGCCTCCTCGGGTGTTAACCCAATTTTGGAGATGGGACACTTCACTTCAAGAAGCCCTTCTTCGCCATTCTTGACGATGATCCTGTCAGGGGACGCTCCGAGGAAGCTGTAGCGCGGATGTACGTGTAGCCCAGTCTCGTACACCTGTACTGGGTCATCCCTGCAGTTCATGAGCGCGACGTAGGCGGCAACAGCAACGGGCTCCTTTATTCTTCCATAATGCAAAGCCTCACTCTTTGCTTCTGGGCTAGGATACATGATCCGTTTCACTAGATAGTCGGGCTCTCTGCACTTAATCACAGCAGAAAACTGTGATGCCGTGATCCTCTTGAGTCGCTCACTGTGCCACCTTTGGTTGCAGGCTTGACCGATCGTTGAGGTTACAATGTCAGCCCTCTCCTCGGCAGTCAGTTGTGGCAGTGTCTGCATGTGGTGCTGTACAACCTTCCGGGCCTCCTGGCTCCACAAATCCTGTTCGTCGTCGATTTCAGGGATCGGTCCTGTGTGCCTCGCTTGTTTCACTGGCATGACGTTGCCGTACCTCAGGCAAAGAAGATTCGGTCTTATGTCAGCCAGCCTCCCATACAACTTCGCGATGTCCTCGGGCGACGGGTCAGGCACTCTTTCGCAAGGGTCATACGAGCGCTTTTTCTTCTGATGAGTCGGCTTGTTGATGAGGAACTTGCAGAAGGTTATATCTGCAAGCGGTGCAGGAGCTGCGGGCTTCTTGGCTGCAACGGAAGAGAAATAGGAGATTGGGAGGGGGAGGCGTTACTTATTAATAGTTCTACCAGTTTCCTCATTTTTATTATTCATGAACCATGTGGTTTCAAAGATGTGTTGACAAACACTTTGCAAACGCAGCTCTTTGTGGCTTCATGTTATTGAATACAAAATAACGCCTGAATGTGAGAAGTTGCAGGCTTATACAATGTTTGATCGTATGTGCTTCTGAAGCCACTAGAGACCCTCAATCTGAACCAGAGAGGCTCTTTATTAACTGAAAAATGGCCAGAGTTGACTTAAAAATTAATGACGTAGAAGGGCATATCTTGAATGAGACAGTGAGATCAACAATCTTCTACTTTTCGCATGGTACACCATTATTGATATAGCACTCAGACCAGGCACGTAGCCAGGATTTCAGTCCGGGGGGGGGGGGGGGGTTCGCCCATGACAAAATGCTGTATGAGGGGGAGGAGGGAGAGGAGGTCCCAGCAAAGTTTAAGATTTCGGGGGGGGGGGGGCTGGACCCCATGGGCCTCCCTCTGGCTACGTGCCTGACTCAGACACGTAATGTGCAAGTGCAACACATTTTATGGAAGCATTTCTTCCATACACACCTTGAGCTGGAACAATCCAAGAACAGGGAACGTCGGTGCAAGAGGTTGTCATGGTTGTGTTGCAGCTCTCCTCTGCACTGAGAAGTAGCGCTACGACGTGCTGGCAGCACCCGCTTTTCCTAGAAAACGACAAAATACAAAATGAACCTCTAATGACTAGATAGGTTGCTATGCTAACGAGGCGCTATCAACAGCGTGCGAACAGCGTGCACGAGAAGTGAAAGCAAAGAGACAAGCTGTGTGTAGATGTTTACGAAAACGAGTAACTAATCTGGAAATAGTTGTATCGATCATTCAATAAAACGTTCGGTAAGAACGTTATTTAGTGCTGTGGCGCACGTTTTATGCGGGCACTGGAGCACTCAACCGAAGCGTTCGTGCTCTCTCACGTGGTGCGGGACTACATAGACATAAATCATTATTCAGAAACGGAACGGGGTATTACTCACCCAGCAACACAACTGCAAATGCCGCCTGTGACGGTGCCGGTGTCCCTGGTAAACCACGCGGAGACAGTATACGGTGGTTTCTTCATGGAAGGCAGGCACACGCATCGGACGAGGCACGTCCGCGAATCGTCCGACAAGTTCCATCGAACGTGGCGCACGTAGCCTTCCTCCTTGAAAGCCCAACCGCGATGGGCCTGAAGCAGGGTGTCAGGCTTGGCTTGCATGTACCGCCACACTTCGTCTTGCGAGAGGTTCACATTTGACGGAGGCCTCTCGACCCAAGCGTCCGGAGGAAATGAGAACGGGACGTTCTCGTCGTCTTCATTCATCGCTACCGTTTAGATAGCGGCGGAACGAAATAAACCAAACAGAGGGAAGAAAAACCAGCGTGCCGTAACGTGAGAAACACGCCTGCCGGGTCTGCGTGTGATCATCCGGATAGTTCCATCCCACCTTCCTGCGTTCAATTTTGGCGATGTGCAGCATGGTCAGCAAAGGCCATCGTCTGGAATTTCAAAACGTCTTTAACTCGGTCTGGTGAATACCGATATTGAAACCATGGTTGCGAACATAACGGTTGCAGGATTAACAGAGCAGCGGGCCGCTTTTGCGGGAACCAACACCTTTATTCAGAACCGACACGCGCAAGGCAACAAATGAAGTATGAGATCGAGCCAAGCATGGCTGGCACGGGACGCTAGGCTGAGGCCCGCGCTCGCTGCAAACCCCAAGCACCCTCGCTCCGCTTCCGGAGGCGCGTACTTCCGACAAAGGTTGTTTGCTGCAAACCAGGCAGGTTGATATTTTCCTCCAAACACCTCGGTGACCGCACAACTGCTCGCACTCACAAAAATAAAAACAACCTCTAGCGAGCGTATAGCTCATTGAGTGCACCGCTAGAGACGCCGACAGCCGTGTTTGTTATCGTTTAAAACAGAAGCGGAGAGCCAATCTCGAGGATATAGCAGACATATCTTTTAAATCCAACTATGAATATTTCTAAAGTATTTGTTTCTCAAGCATAATAACATTTCGTGATAAAAACACTGCTGCGGCACGCAGAACCAATTCACAAAGAACAATCCACACGTCAAACATCCTCTCCAAACAATGAGCGTCACAGAAATGGAATCCAGAAGTTAACTACGTTCCTGGGCCGTGCTAAAATTGCCGCTAACAACGTAAAAGACAGACACACAAAAAGATATTGCGCAAATTCAGCAAAAAGAGTTTCACGTACCTAGGCCATTAAAAGACGATTTTTTTCTTCATACTCATTGTCTCTTTAAAGGTTGCTTGGGGGAGTTATAAACTGTGGGTCTCGTTTACGCAAAAACCACGTTGCTCTGCATTTTTAGTAGGATTCCCATATGCACCGACAATAACGCTTTTGGTATGAGTTTTCCTTTTTTCGGGTTGTTTCCCCAAACCAGACAGATTTCTGTCGAAGATGTTCACTTTCAACGAAAATAACGGTACCCGAATCTCGGCCGACGCCTTGGAGCATACGTCGTTTCGTCATGTGGGCCGGCTTGCTAGAACTATGGTGCGTGGAGCGCATCTTCTACTGGTGTGTTTAGCGTCCTATGCAGCCATACATCAAAGGTGGTCCCGAAGCGGCAACGAATGACGTCACAGAAGCCGAAGTGTCGTGCTGTTGCATGTCGCGATCCTGGTGGTTGATTGCAGAAATGCTAACGAGAAGCTGCGAGTAGCACAAGCGAACGCCAGTGTCGCTGTCGTCACGGCGTCCCAACTTCTGACTGCCGAAGCTTCCGCGGACTGCCACACTGGAGAGCGACCCGCAACAGAACAGGCGTCTGCCATATGCACCACAGGTGTTGGGACGCCGCCAGGATCGCGGCTGGCGACAGCATGACACTTGTATGACGTCATCAGGCGGAAATCGAGGGACCACTTTCTTGGACGCGGTAAACACACCAGTCGGAGACGCGTTCCAGGCATCACACTAGAACAGCGTCTCAGCTGAGACTGGATGAAAGAAAGCACTGGAAGGGCTGGAGCGCGCGAGCGTCTTACGACGCTGCTTGAGACCCGCTCAGCTCGTGCGATGGCTTTGGCAGGGCTTTCTTTTCCACACTCTGAGCTGAGACGCTGTTTCTAGCAAATCGGCCCCGATATCGATAACTGATCGAGGTATCGAAACGACCTAATAAAACTTTGTCTTGACAAAAGTGTGACGCATTATCAGGTCGATAAGGTCGCACATAAGTATAAGTACCACCTCCCAATAAACGGCTGATTTTAGAGAAGCAATTGTCAAATAAGTCGCACCTTTTTATAGTATGTCGACCCTATAGTTTATTTCTACGGTCGGCGGGGTGGAACTTGCAATGACAATTCCGTCACATTTGTATTATTCTCGCAATGTATAGACTGACTCGAAACAACCTGGCTCGATCTAAAGGGCCGCGATTCCAGGTAGCAATGTCAAAACACTTTCGTCAAAGGTTTATTTCACAGGTCTGTTTTTTTCTTGTAGGATTACAAAGCGTAGCCCCCTTTCTGTATAGAAATAGGGCCAAAAACTCGTCATTGGTGCAAAATCGGACGTCGACGCAGACGACGGAGTCGAGCGGCGGCGCCTTGGCGCACGTACTGATAGATGACGTCGGGAGCAGCGTTAGATGTTGTAAGCGACCGGCAAGAAAAGCATACAACACGCAGACGAAATCCGTCGGCCGCGAAAACGCTATACGTTATGAAACCGCGTTTTCCTGCTTGTTTTATCTTTAAGCTTTGCTTTTATTGTCCGAATTTATTCTTAACCGAAGGTACACCCGCCGGTAAAATTTTAGTCGATACGGATTTATCCGATAAACTCTGAATATTTATATGCCAATGCCCCGTCACTCGACCGGTCGTCTGCGTCGCATCCGCTGACTCTGGCAAGATTTTTTTTTTTTGCATTCTGTTTTGCAGCAGCGAGCCACATTGGATCCTACGGGACCAAATCCGACCTATGAATTGCACTTTGACGAAATATTCGAACCGTTGCCATACGAGGTCTTCCCAATTGTTTCGTCAAGACCCATTTCAGGTCAACAGGTCGTTCAGTCGTACATTCGGGTAACAATCGACCCCAGGCGCACGCATACCGTTTTCCAAGCCTCGGTCCACTGCGATTTGTGAGTTTAGAGAACGCACCGGCGTCCCTGCTAACCCTAACCGAGTGGACTGTGAATCCGATAGGGCAGTCTGTGTAGGCGCAGTTTCAAACACTGCTGGCGGTTAAATTCTCGTATTTTCCCGCTGTATTTTCGGTTTCATGGTAAATGTTATTTTCCCGAGGACATAGGAAAACATTACAATAAAAAAAGCAAGAAAAAAACCCTGTAAACTATGTTTGCTGGGTACGCGCGCGACAGAACGAATGCGACTGAAATGTTAGTTGTCGTTTTTTGTTGTCTTTTATGATAAGTTTTGACGGCGCCGCCCGATTACCTGCGTGTCAAACGACAAAGCGCTTAGCTGTCGAAAATAATTTGCAACAGAAGATGGCCGAAAGGCATGCATTTTTCACGCTCACAAATAACGTGTTTACCGATGGACAGGACACAGACGTACAATTTAGCAAATGTTAACATTCGAACAATATATTGTACGTACCACACGATGCAGCGTTATCTGAAAAAATTGTATTTGAGAAAGATCTCAAATAACACAGTCGCAGTCGACGACAGTCACATCTTGACGATCGGACGGAATCCAAGATGATTTCGTTTTGGGCACATTTTGGGAAGAGCTTACTTTTTTCACAACAGCACCAAAGTGAAAGAACGAACGCAACGGACCCTTTTCCCACCCCAACCCGGACAACTATTTTTGGAGATGACTGAGGATTCTACGCGGATTAACTCTGGGTAGGGGGGGGGGACAATTGTCATTGTTCGCAAAATCGCGTCGAGGGCCGTTCGAAGTCCTTCCCCTCCTTCGCTTCCCGTGAATGTCGAGAAGAAAAGCTTGAATGGCAGGCACTTACCAGCCCTATTTCTCACAGTGGAAGATAACACAAAAAAGATACGCAGCACACATAAAAAAAAATTAAGTGGAAACTTTCAAGAGAGGGCTAGAAAACGTCGAATGGAAAACCGCAAAAAGGTAGGTAGAGAGTCGCGCTGAGCGGGTCTTCACAGGCCAAGAGAGTGGCAGCAAATTTCTAGCTGATAGAGGGCGCGAGAGTCGCACCAGCCGCATTAGCATCGGCAACATGGCGGCAGCGTAGGGTCGTTTTTTGGAAAGGTGTATACTAACGCTAAAAAAGACGAAAGTCCTAAATTATCTTCCACGGGGACATTGGTGACGTTTGTAGGATCACTCCTGCGTACATGAACTATGGGGCTAGACTTGACGAAAAATTTACATCAGGACACGCAATGAGTCGGACAATTCTCTTACAAGTTCCGTTAGCTGTTTCTCAGGCCCGTTCAACCTTGGAGCTTGGATCTGTTCTGAACACTTACGTTTCAATTTCACCCCCAAGACACACACTGGCCGTAATATAAACAAACGCAGAACTAACCGTGTGAAAGAGCAGAAACTTCTGAACGTAATAAAGGATCGATACGAACTATTAACAATAAAAGTAAGTGTACGCCCCGAACAATAGTGGGGCTCTCCGAATTGCGCAAATGCCATTTTCTATTGATTTTGTTTTCGAACCAAAAATGTTTCTTTTCTTCCTTTTTTTCTTTTTTTTTTTACTGCGTAATTTTTGCCGAAAGCTCACTTCCGAAAATCAATTCACTTTCATTTTGTCTTCTATCGTGCCAAATCTTCCACAATATTTTTTTTTTTTTCCCATTCCGAATTGAACACTAGCCTTGATTAGCTTCTTCGTTGTATTTGGGTGTGATTTATCCACCGCTTTTTTATGTAGATTTTTAATATCTTTGTCTTTAAGCGTTATCGCCATTCCCTCCTTTCAGAAATTCCGATACCGATGCGAAGAAACTCTTTTGAACCGCAGATCGGAAACGCCGCCACTTCTTTTTCTTACGCTTGATTAATTTCGCTTACTCTTCTCGTTAGTACATTTTTTTTAAATTTAAACTTAATATTTAAATAAAAAAGATAATAATGTCAGAACAGAAATGTCACCATCGTATGAAGGCGGTGATATTCCAGATAGAATAAAACTAGGGAGAAGTCGCGTCGAATCTAACGAAGCGCGAATGATAAGCTGCGGTGTTCAGAGAAATAAAGCAAAATAAAACAGCCAAGTATACTGAAACGAAAATGTTGTGACCGCACCAATTTGCGGTCGTAGTTTCCGGTACGCCACTTCTCCACTTCGGTGTTTTTTGTGAAACTTTGCTTTTTATTCTTTGTGTGAAAACGTAGAGCATAAAGAGAGATAAGGGTATAAAAATAAAATCAACCTGCGAGATGCTAAAGTTTAAACAAATAAAACTGAATGTGCCAAGAAAAAAGTAGTGAGATTTCACGATTCTCGAGACAAGTTCAAGAGAACTCGTAAATGGGTGTCTACTAAGAATCTTGTCGAAAATTTATCTTGCAATTGAGAAAAAAAAGTTATAATTGGTCAAGATAGAGAGTGAAAGATGATAGCGCTAGATCAGAAAATTGAAATGAAAGATTTAATAACAAATGGGAAAAGACATACCTAAGATGTAGAAAAGATAGTGATTGAAAGTGGGTTTCTAAGTGGAACTAAACATAGGTCAGGAAATTAACTGCTCAAAATAGTATTTAAAAAAAATCCCAAGTGCAAAGAGGGTACGGGCAAGCGCTTTAATGGGATAATACATTTTACTCCGCTGATTTGCATTAGACAGGGCGGCTACATAGTCAAATTGTCCTCCAATGGAGAGGAAACTCCCGTTCGACTGAACGCATCCTCATCGCGCTCTTGACAACGTTACGCTTTCGCGCTGTGCAAGGCAATGGAGACGACTCTCGCCGCTGTTTCGTCACATGCACACTCGTCACAGTACGATTCGTCACAGGACGATTCGTCACATAGGAACATTTGTCAGAGGATGACTCGTCACGCGGGCAACTGGTCTCAATGTGCGCACAGGGGACGATAGTAAAATGAAAATTTCAACAACTGTCCACGTTTCCTGATGAGGAGTTTCACGACTTCCTTTTCCGACATAAACCAATGGTTAAAAAACAAATCTTACAATACTCAAAGTAGAAAATGTTTTGGCACTCGCCCGCTAATCGTTTCATCATATGACGAGTATTCAGCAGGTTGACCTCAGTTGGGTCCCCCGCGTGCGTATGCTGCCTGGAACGAACAATAATTCGACTCGCAGCCAAATCAGTCTGTTACTTTTGCCTTGCATACACCTCTTCTGTGACAAATATATTAAGAAGTATCATTATTCGTTCTGCTGCGTCTGTACGAGAACCCCTCGTGAAGCAGCAGAGCTCCAGCTTTCTCTGTTGCGATCACCTCCGTCCTTTCGAATGCAGTCCGATTTCAAAAATAGTCGCTCCTATGTGGCCTCCGCATCCCCCGTTTCTGCGCCCTAGAGGAGCGAAAGACATGCCAAGATAAGAGGTGACCCACTTTCTACGGCCGAACCAACTTTCATTGTTTTCGGGACCGAACCAGAAGCTAACACGTTTGTTACAAATTCTTCGCCATTGAGAAGAGAAATACATGCTGTACCGGTCCACAATAGTTCGAGGCGAACTATTGTGAGACCGGTTGACCGCGTGACGAGTCATCCTATAACGAATGTTCCTGTGTGACGAATCGTCCTGTGACCAATCGTCCTGTGACGAGTGTGCATGTGACGAATGGACCGTATCCCGGCTGCAGCTTCCAATTGAAAGAGGAAAACCCCGAGGCTGCGCGTGTTCAGCAGTTTTAACAACGCAAAAGCTGTCGGCGCCAAGGCCATTTGATTTTCTCGAGTAAGATGAATCGCCTAGAGTCGCATTTGGGTCAAATGTAGTTAGAGATTGGGAGTGGAAAAAAAAGTTTGATGCATTTCTCTCAGGGAATGAAATGTGTGTTCTTTTCCCCGCAGCAGATATGCATATACACATAGAAAACCCTATCGTTTAACTATTTCCTCTTTATTGCACCTAACGCGGCACTTCCCCATTCTACTTCCCCCCCCCCCCAAAAAAAAAAGGAATGAATAACACAAACAAAGAAAAACGGAGAGTAACAGTCCTTCCCTCTCTACGCTGGTACAATGAAGTCCATAATCTCTTTTCTCCAAATGTATTCCTTTGTCAAGTCGTCCTCATTTAATCTACTCAAAACCGGGGGGTGATACCGGGGACTCCACAGCAGCTGAACCTCTCGAAAACACAGGCTGAAAAAAAAAAAAGCGAGGAAAAAATAGCAAAGTTATTCGAGACGCAATCCCGCGCAGACTAACACATAATTCGTTCTGAGGTGGAAAGAAGATTGTTGTATGCGTATATCATATCACGTCGTTTCAAGTCAACGATAAAGCTAGGGCAATAGTACCTTTAAAAACACAGACCAGAAAACTGAAAAAATAACGGCAAGGACAATGTGAACTGCAGTCCCGCTGCGTCTGTCATGATTCGTGTGTGAATGATCCTTAAACGTCGTGCTTTTACTGACATTTTTTTTTTGGGGGGGGGGGGGGGGAGTTGGGTATGGCAGGTTAATATTGTACAGTGGGAATCCCGACAAAAGCTTACCGGACAGAAGCTCACCCGACGAAAGCTCACCCATGTTTTCACAGACCATGATAAAAGCTCACCAGGAGAAAATTGCACCTTTGTCTTAACACGAGTGCGGACAACTTAGCTGCATGCGTACGACATTAAGATTCTACGATAAATTAAATCTGACAGGCGCATGGTTTGTGGATTAGACTGGAAACAAGTTTATTTATCAATTGGTAAGAAGCGAATGCAGTTCCCTGCTACCTCAAGCTGTCTTGGTAGGTCTGAGACTCTGGGTGTACTTGGAACCTTTCGCAAGTATTTTTCAGACGATTCTTCAGGCGCAGAGTGGTTTTTCGCACCCGCTTCACTGGGGCTCACCTTTCCGGGCTTATGTCAATGCCGTGGCAACGAGCACCTGACCTCGCTGTAGGCATTCAATCAGCCTCCAGACGCTTGGATAAGCGTGGCCGACGAGCTTCTGGAACCCGGTATCTTTAAGAGTGGCGTCGTTCATATTCCACCGTTCCGGGAAAAACTCCAGTGTCGTTGGCGCACAGTCAGGCAGAAGGAAGAATTGGCTCTGGGTGCCGCCGCAGAGGGAGCAGAAGAAGCACAGAAGGGGCGCAGTTGACATACGTGCAATCAAAAAGTACAGCAGGTCGCCGATGAAACCGGCAGACTTTTCCCCGATGTAGGTTAGTTCTTCGGGCACAAGCTGTTGTGGAAAGAACGCCAGCCTATCCAAAATCCCGAGCAGCTTTCTAAAGTGGTCATCTGTCTGGTACTTGTCCAAAGGCCCAACTCCCGTTCCTTCAAAATATTAAAAAAATGTCAACTCAATGGTTTGTATAATACAGCTTTGCTTCAGTTTTCATTTCACATCACCCTGAGATAATCCTTGATTTAAATACATTTACGATGTAGAATGACGGAAGCAATTTAATTTTCTCAGCCGTTCACTTCAAATAGTTACCCTGCCCGAAGACCCATGCATTAGTAATAAAGAGACATTCTGCCTAACCTTTTTGTACGCGTTTAGCGTGACAAAGGCGCAACGAAAAAGTGTGGTCACTGAAGGGTGACTTCGCTTCTTTGGTCACTCTTCGGGTTAAAACTTCAATTCACGAAGCTTCTTCGGCGTGGCACAAGGGTGCTCTGGCATGCCTCGAGGCCAAGCAAGCTTGATCTTATCAGCTCCGCTCAATTTCGGTGACGTAAATTTGGGTCCCAAATCATTGCTTCTCCTGCTGTTATGGCTTATCTGTGGACATCTTTGCATGGGACGGCCATCCAGTTCTCCTAAAAGTGGTACAATGTCCATCGCGTCCGCACTTTATCCCAGCCCCTCTTTCGTCCTGTTAGCCAAAAAAAAAAAAATATTACGTGAGCTTTTGTCCGGGTTTGTGAAAAAGCGTGTGAGCTTTTGTCCGGTGAGCTCCTGTCCGGAGAGCTTTTGTCCTGGAGTTGACCCGTGCAGTGGAATTTCGTTAATTTGAACCCGAGGGGAATTAGAACTTTGTTTGAATAATGCAAAGTTTCAATTACCGGAAGTTTTCTTCCTAGAAACACATAGGACTGGACCTGCATGTTAGTTTGAATTGAAGGAGTTTGAATTAACGAGATTCCACTATAGTAAGGGATACGTCTTACTCCGTAAAAATCAAATGGCCTTCGAGCCCACAGCTTATGCGTAGTTGGAATGGTTGAACGCAGGCAGTCTTGTCGCTTTTGCCCTTTGAAATGGGGGTGGTGGGCGCCGCCATGGATCCTCGTGGAAATTCGTGGAGACAGAGGAGACAGCCGTCTCTAATGGCTGGGCGAATCCCGTACCTCCGTTTGTCGGCGGCAGTCTTCTCTCTCGGCTCAGCACAAAAGCGCGACTGCAGGGACACCTCGATGGGCATGCGTTTTATCGGACGCGGAGTTTTCCCGGCTCTCGAGGAGGATATATTACTGCAGGCGTGCGGTCTAATTCGAATGAGCGGAGTAGAATGTGATATAGCATTTGTTTAAATCCTGCGGTCTAATGGACGCGCGGAGAGGGAAAGGAAAAAAGATGAAAGGGCAGTAGTGACAGAGAGAGAGAGAGAGAGAATAAAAGCTGTGGGAATGAAAAGGGTGATTTATCTTTATCAGCGGTTTTGTCCGGCGGGAACGGCTCCCTTTCCCTGGCGGAGTTTCCCCCAATTAGAGGAGCTGGGAGCTATTGTCGTCAAATTGTTTTCATTTGGACTGTTCTTTTTTTTGTATGTGTATTTTTGTTGGCTCGGTATATTCGGTGTTCCGCCTTTTTAACATTAGCTGTCTGCCTGGTAATGTGTGTTTGTTCTGCTCTGGCTTGCTCCGCGTATGACGTTATTCTTCTTTGTTAACGCTTCCCGGATTTTGGTTGCGTAAATGCGGTTGCTATCTGGCTACTCCCAGTTGCGGTTAAGAGCGGCGGTGCGTTTTACGCCCGCCACAATGCGTCGGGGGAGCTTGGAGATGGGTTCGGTGAGCGTCGATATGTATAGAAATAAATACTTTTTATTGCCTTCTTTTTTTCGCTTTGTCGCGTATTTTTATCTTGTGTTGCGGTCTGGCCTCGGATCTCGGATGGCTCCCTCGGGAAGAGTTGCGGAGAACAGCGTTATGACGTACAGTGGAATATATATTCGTTTTTGCCTCCGCGAAGAAAGTGCAAAATATATCGCTTGTTCTGGGGCGTTTATGCCGAAATATTTTGTGGGCAATAGTAGCTTTCGAAATAAGCATTCACTCCGTTCGGCAACAACGTCTCATATAAATATCGGGGAACATCGTCTGCATGCGGCTCCTGTGTGAATTTATTTTAATATTAGTATCGTTCTTTATTGAATTATTTTATTGAAGTGCACGGTTTGTTGAAAAGAACGATCTTAACAAATATATAATTTTTTCTGGGATGATAGTCTAATTTAGAGATTACGCAAAAATGTGTTTCAGTCCATAACGCTCGTCGACCATATACTTTCATTACATAAGACGTAGAGCTCTGCATATCCGTGGATATCCGCAGTAAACTGGCGAATGCGGATAAAAATTAGTCAGATTTGATGGATTGCGGATCGGCTGCGGATGCCAGGGGCTGTGGATTCGGATCTCCGCGGATCCGGATCTAAATTCGAATCGACGAACTAAATGACCGGTGGCATTCAGTTCGTCGACCGACGTTTCGCCTAATGATCGTTTCGTCGACATGCGACGTTTGATCGATAGTTCGTTTGATCGAAAGGCTTCTTATGTTCGTTTCATCAAAAAACCTGCGGCGATTCGTCCAACACAAATCTGCTGTTTTCGCAATAAAACCTTTTGCGTCTCGCCTGGATTATGGGGGAAAAAGAGGGGGCATGGTTGTGGTTACGCACGCCGTAGTGAATCACGCGCTTGCTTTTAGCGGCTTGGTGAAGAGATACGTTGTCGACGAAACGTCGCTGGGGCATGTGTCCACAAAACGAGCTTCTACGAAACGTACAGGGTCGACTAACAGTGTGTTCATAAAATGTGTAAGTTTTCTAAAACAAACATCAGGATTGGTCAAAACCATGCGCGCCATCAGTACCCGCTACTCTGAGGAATTGAAAGTGTTTCCGTTTCATACGAACTACAGTTACCAATCTTTAAAACATGATCCACCCTCTTTGCTCAACAAATATCATACAAATGACGTGGACATTTATAATTTAAACCCTAAACCATTGTACTTACTTTTTGTATAGAATTGTTATGTAAATCTGAAAACTAGCTTTTTTATGCATGTATTTTATACTTGATGCCTGTTGATATATAATCTCTGCATGCAATTATGCTTGCATCCCCGTAGCTGTCTGCCAATGTGCATTGGGCCCGGACGTCGTCGAGTCAAAATGCGTTGACTTTTTGCCTCGTGGGTCCGGCGTTGTAACCTGTACAGATGGAAAAATAAAAATATATTATAATAATAATAATAATTATTATTATTATTATTATATTATATTATGTAAATCCACAAAACGTGTTTCCACAAAACGCCTTCTGAAGAAACGATAGAGACCCTAAGAAAGATCTGATTCTCACCGAAGATCGCTTTAGTTAGTGCGTTCTTTTTTCGTCCAAAATATTATCAATGAAAAAAAAGCAAAGAGTACAGGGCATCAATCGTCCCGAGAAAGCTTGTTCTTTGACAGGAAAAGAGCGGAAAACTTTCTCCGGCAAAGAAAACCTCAAACGTACAAGTTACAAGAAAGTAGAAGAAACCTTCCCTCTCCGCGAAGAGAAGTGTGGTCATGATACCAAAAACAAAAACAAGTGCTTCGACAGCGACCTCGACTCTGTGGCGCCACGGTTTGCAAAGTTGGAGAGTAAACAGCGCACGCTCCATAGGCAGCCCGTAAACCAGCCATGTGTTTCTTTTTTGTATGCCTAGAGTTCTAGCCACAAAAGTCTTGTATTCCGTTTGAAGATAACGTAATAAGGCAGGCGAGCTGGTTAAAGTTAAAACGTGAACTACTCAAAGCTTTCGACACCGTGCATGACCACCAGGGACGCAGAATGAAACAGGCCGGGTACCTGCGCTAGCTCGATCTGTAACATTTACTACTACAAAAAGGAAGGAAGAGAACCTACTCAAGAAATAAAGTGTACGTACCAGACGATGCGTATGCAATCGATACCGCGTTTATTTGTGCTAAATGTCAAACAAACAGCAGACTCGATCTACGTGCGAGTCCTCTATCCCGAAAGCTCGGTAAGCTATTTATGCGGGACGGGACCCTTTCGAAGAAAGGGTCGGGTGCATCCTCTTCTGACTCACCAATGCGCTCCCCTAGCTGGACTTTGCTTGTATGCGAGGTCGAGCCAATCGCAGGCGGGGTTTGCGGGTCCAAGTCTGTATTTTCGCTGCCTGAAACTCGTGATGCGTGCGAACAGCATGAAGAAAAATCTTCAGAGTGCCTAAATAGCTACATTTTGGCTTTGGATCCTGGTTTAAACTGGATTTTGGATTGTAAAACAGAGTTTCCGAACTCAAGACTCACAAGATCACGAGTGATCGTCAAGATATCATCAACCTCGTCTAGGTGCTGTCTGAACGGGGTCGCTTGTGAACCGCATTCGCAACCGCTTCGCAAACGCAGCTCAACCGCCAGGGTGAATACGCCTGAAAGGGGCCAGGGTGAGAGTTTTCGATTCCCCGTGCGGCGGTGAAGAAAGCGGCCAGAGTGATTTCCGCTGATTTTGCTTGTCTAAATGTAATCGCAACCTCTGGTTGTTAGCAAGATCATCGACATGGACTACGACGTCATCAGCGGGAAATGTCGAAGTGGTGAGTTCACGCTGAAAGCGAAGATGGACAAGTCGGAGGTCTGAAAACGATTGAAGGTAATCATTGATTAAGACAAAGTTGTCAAGGACTTTAATGCATGCAGCACGTGCAAGGTGTATCAATATTCAGAGCCACAAGAGAGGCCCGTCGAACTTGTTGAAGAACAAAAAGGCATGGATGGATTGATGGATGTTACCCTTCGTAAAGGGCGTTATCTTGCACTCCACCTAGCCTAAGTCTAAAATAAAGATCACATGATACCTTCCACCCTTTACAGCTAATTTTCTCTCCCGAACTATCACCAGGATGACCTTTGATGGATCAGGGAGAACTAAAAAACATCAACCCCGGCGTTTCCTTCAGGCGAGGGAGTCGCCAATTTTCCTCTGGTGAAACCTTGTCGATGTTATTCCAGCATCGGACCCACTGGGAGTGTGGTTTGAGAGTTTGGGCCGGAGCCACGCTGGAGGGAGTACCAATTTTCGTCTGTAGTGCCTGTCCCCAGCTGTGCTAGTTAGTTGTGCATCACTCAAATTTCCCTAGAATTTCCCGTGCATGACGATATCAACAGATCACCTTGGTTCCACTGGGCTTAAAAACTGGATGACTGCGGCTCCTTCCTTCAGTGGACACGGCAACCCCGCCGTGGCAGCTTCGCTTAACATGCATCCCATCATGTTTACGCAGGTTGGTGATTGTAAATACGGTCTTCGTAGTAACTGCCTAGGCTTAGTTGTGTTGCCGTGTCCACGGGCCTT
Organism: Ixodes ricinus; assembly: GCA_037355805.1. Lineage (NCBI taxonomy): Eukaryota > Metazoa > Arthropoda > Arachnida > Ixodida > Ixodidae > Ixodes > Ixodes ricinus. Next base: position 8,284 of record JAZHYW010025914.1, on the reverse strand, counting down.
GTTACAGTGTGCGAATGACTGTTTGTTAATAGCAGGGATGTTACTGAAGCTCTCGGGTGACGTGGAAGCAAATCCTGGACCTATAACTGACGCCATGTTTGCAGAAATGCTCCAAACACAAAAAGATATCCTAAAACAAATTAACGAAATTCAAGAAAAACAAACTACCTCGGATGCTAATCTACAGAAGTTACAACATAGGCTTGACTCTATTGAGGAAAAACTTGAGATTGTCGATGAAACTAGCAACAGGCTTGTCAAAGTAGAGAGCGCAGTTTCCAGTCATGATCTTGAATTGAACTCGCTCTACAGACAAGTTGATGATCTTGAAAATCGGTCACGTAGAAACAACTTGATTGTGAGAGGGATCAAAGAAGAAACTCTTGAAACTGAGCAGGTTTTACTGAGGCTTGTAAATCATGAAGTATTCGACGGTATACTGAAAGTGAAAATCGATTCCATCGAACGAATTCACAGAATCGGAAAACACACACCTGGTAGAGTTCGACCAATAATCTTGAAATTTGCTGACTTCCGAGATAAAATGAAAGTTCTTAATAATTGTTCTAAGCTCAAGGGCACCAACATTAGCATTAATGAAGACTACTCGAAAAGAGTTGTGGAGATTCGGAAAAACTTATGGAACTCTACCGCTGATGAACGAAAGGAGGGAGCAAAAGTAAAGTTAATGTTCGATAAAATAAAGATCAACAATGCCCTCTACGCTTGGAACGAAGTTGCTAATAAAAGATACAAGTGTTTCACTTCACCGAACACACAAGATCAATGACATAATAAAAAGAGCTTCAAACTAATTAACATAAATGCCCGGAGCATCTTAAACAAGATTGACCTTATTGAAAGCATTGTTCTGGAACACGAACCAGACATTATGGTAATTACTGAGACGTGGCTTCATAAAGACATTTTAGATAGTGAAGTTACACCAGAAAACTACGGAATAGTTAGAAAAGACAGAGGAGCACGTGGTGGAGGCGTTGCAATTCTAATTAAAAATAATATTACATTTACTGTTTTGGAGGACGCTGAAGCCATTGAGTCAGTATGGATACAGATAAAACTTAACGACCGTGCCGTTGCCCTAGGTGCAGTTTACAGGCCACCTAATGCTCCAGTCGACTTCTTATTCAAACTACGCGATTACATGGATTCTACAATACGGTCTCATAGTATTTTGTTAATGGGGGACTTCAACTTACCAGGAATAAATTGGAATAAACTTACAGCCGGAACAGCGGAAGTGGCTAGTTGTGACCAACTACTGGAACTTGCTTTCTGTTATAACTTAACACAAGTCGTCATTGGGGAGACACGAGTGTCTTCCACGACCTCGTCCCTACTCGACCTAATCTTTGTTTCCGCCAATCTAAACGATGCTCTGCCAAACTGCGAACTTTACGAGGGTATATCAGATCACAAAATGATAGTCATGACATTAAACGCAAATCTCGGCACACTCAACTGTCCATCGCGTAAAACGTTCCTTAATTTTGAAGCCGCCGACGATGTTAGTATTTTAGACCGCCTTGAAAAGTCATTAGACGATTTTCAGATGCTCCATCAGACATCTGTCGGTACAGAAGTTTTGTGGGACTATTTTGTTGAAGTCGTTAAGCACTGCATTAATCAGTTTGTACCTACTCATACGAAAACGACAAGAAAAAAAAGCCCTTGGATCACTAGAGATATCATTCAAAGAAAGAGAAGAATAAAGCGTTATCGGAAAACCCTCAAGCATAATCCAAATATCGATAAAAGGGCGCAACTTCACGCCATGAGTCGTGATTTGAAAATGCTTGTGAAAGACTCAAAGAGCAAATTTTATAACGTCACCCTGAAAAAGTTCCTTACTGATGACCCTGCGAAATTTTGGCGTTATGTTAATCCGCGTGCCAAATCGGGAAGCGACTCCGGCAACAGTCAAGAACGCGTTGAAGATTTTAATTCATTCTTTTCTTCTGTTTTTACACAAGATAACGAAATTTTACCGGGATTTAAAGATTTCTCCGAGTGTCCTTCAATTGGAGATATTGAAATACACGAAGAAGGAGTGCTAAATTTATTACTTAATATAGACGTTAAGAAAAGTTCTGGTCCCGACGGAATTCCGAATGCATTCTTAAAAGGTACTGTGAATGGGTTGCTAAGTATCTTACTTTAATTTATCAATCATCCTTAAATGAAGGCCACGTGCCTAAAGCCTGGAAGACTGCCAGAATTATACCTATTCATAAAGGTGGTACGGAGAGTTGTGTAGAAAATTTCCGCCCCATATCTCTTATTAGTACATGCTCCAAACTCCTCGAACACATCGTTTCTAAACATATGTTGACTTTTCTAAATGACCATAATATACTGTATGAATATCAACACGGTTTCCGCAAAGGTATGTCTACGACAACACAACTTGTTGAGACCGTGCATGATCTTGCTCAATCTATTAACAACCGAAGTCAAACTGATGTAATATTCTTGGACTTTGCAAAAGCATTCGACAAAGTGTCTCATCCTAAATTGTTGCTTAAAATTGATACCATATTTAATAATCCCATAATTACAAATTGGTTTTCGTCCTATCTTTCTTCGAGAGTTCAGTTTGTCGAGTGTGGAGAATATAAGTCAAGCTTTGTACCTGTCCTTTCGGGAGTTCCACAAGGTAGTGTTCTGGGACCTTTATTATTTTTAATATTTATAGATGACCTCCGCTTTGGGATTTCTGTTCCAATGAAGTTGTTTGCAGACGACTGTGTATTGTATAATAAGATTGAAACCCAACAAGATCAAATAGAACTAAGCAATAACCTCAGCAAAATTAAACAATGGTGTGATGAGTGGCAGATGGTGTTAAATCCTTCAAAAACGGTATTGATGACAGTAACACGAAAAAAGAAATTTTTAAGTTATGATTATTTTTTAGATGGCACTAAGCTCCTCCGTGTGGATGAACACAAATACTTAGGATTAGCATTCACGAGTGACCTACGATGGAACACTCACATTGAAAAAGTCTCATCAAAAGCTAACAAGGCACTCTGGTACCTTAGAAGAAACATAGCTAACGCCACACCAGAAATAAAAAATATAGCGTATAAGACATTGGTGAGACCAGTTCTCGAATATGCGAAAATTGTGTGGGACCCATATACAAAAACCAATACCACTACACTCGAAAGGCTTCAGCGTCTTGCAGCTAGATTCATCTTTAGTAAATATAACCGCACAGATTCTCCCACTGATCTATGTTGTCGTGCCGAGCTCCCAGCTCTTGAATTAAGAACAAAGTTGGAACGTATAAAGTTTTTGTTTTTAATTTTTCATGATTTAATTTGCATAAAAAAATCTAATTACATGGACATACGCATTGGTGAATCTACAAGGCACCGTCATTCTATGTACATAAGAGAGCCGTCTGTTAGAAACGATTGCTTCAAGTATAGTTTTTTTCCTAGAGCGATTACGGAGTGGAATGCTCTGCCAAGTGGCACTGTCACCCTAACCTCAGTTAATGAGTTTGTTAAAAACGTCGAGAGCATAGTACTTTGCCACACGTCGTAAGTGTTGAACAATCACGATGCTTATCTGGTGTTCTACTCCCACCCTCAGAGTCCATTCCCATCATTTTTTCGCTTGTTATGTTGGCGTTAATTTGCATAAGTACTTGAGCACTTCGAATGCTGTGTCATTGCCCGTCTTGTCAGCAAGTCATATAATAGCAGCATCTTTTTTTTCCTTGTGCTTTTTGTCGCAGCTTGTATTAGTAATATCTGCCGCCGTTCTTCTTTTTTTTTCTTTTTTTTTCAATTCTGTATTGTTGTGTGCATGTATTTGAATTTCTGCATTGTAATACCCACTCCTGTAAAAGCCCTGTCTAGGGCTGACAGTATCAGCAAATAAACAAAATAAAGAATGAGTTTCCCCAATCTTCTAATGGCCAGCTTTTTTGGCTGTAAACGTTTTTTCTATTCCGTCCTTCTATCGTCGCCAGCGAAACCTAGGGCACCCGCCAAAGGGAGGGGACTAGGCGAATCTCTGTGCACTCCAAAACTAAGTTCTCTAGTGTCTCACTCTCATTATAGGAGGTAGTACGTACTGTGTCTGTCTCCCAGAAATTTCACTTCCTATACGCTCTCGTCCTCAGAACCCCGTTCTCGCCTCAAACTATAATGAATTATCCAGTAAATTTTCAAACACATTTTCCTTTCTTATGTCCTGCTTTTGTTACCTGTACAATGTTAGAGCCAATTTTCTACTGCATTCTTACCTCCCGCATTTTTGCTTCTGCCTCTTTCACTCCCCCTATTGGAAAGACCAGTTTGAAAATCTAACTGTTCAGACTGGTATTTGGACTGCGTCAAACTGGTCTAACAGGAAATCAAACCGGTGCAACTGGTAGCCAGACTGGTCTAACTGGCAACCATATTAATCTAACTGGTCACCAGATTGCTTTCTAACTGCTCACCAGATTGGCCTGACTGGTCACCGATATTGGCCTAACTGGTCACCAGATTGGCCTAACTGGTCACCAGATTGGCCGAACTGGTCACCAGGCGCCGAACTGGTTCACCAGACTGGCCGAACTGGTTCAACTGATAACCACATTGACCAAACTGGTCACCAGATTGGCCTACCTGGTCCAACTGGTTACCAGTTTGACCCCTCTTTTCTGACTTTATTTATTAACTTTCTTGCTTTTGATTTATTGGCTTTCAAATAATTGCGGCATGATCGAGCGTTTACTTTTTACTAAGAGATTCATCCCCTGACCCGTTCAAAATACTCTCGGAGGTATGACATTGCAAGCAAAAAGCGCCGAAAAAATACAGGGACACACTGGACATTGCTGGTATGACACTGCTGGAAAAAAATCAACATGCTGGGAATATTTTTTTATTGCTTAGGCGGTCACCGAGAAATTCCGTACGTTCAAAACGACCAGTATAAAAGACGGAAACGCAGAGCTCGGAAGTAGTGATCGGGTTAGTGTGCTGTTGTATTGATGTTTGTATGTGCCGTGTATGCGCCCAATGTATGTTCAGCTGATGCTTGTAGTAATCGTATTGTGTCTACATTTGTGTAAAAAAGATTTCCGAAGCGCAGTGGTGGCGTGAACAAATGAAAATATTTTTGTCGAACCAGCGTGACAAGTCAACCAGTGTGACCAGTTCAACCACCATGACCAGTTCCACCATCATGACCAGTCAACCACCATGACCAGTTCCACCATCATGACCAGTCAACCAGTATGACCAGTTCAACCGCCATGACCAGTCAACCATTGTGACCGGTTCGAACCACCTTGACCAGTCTAACCATTATGAAACTGGTCAAACTGGAGCAATAACCAAGTTTGAAACTGGTACCAGTTTGAACTGGTCTTTCCGATAGGCGGCCCTTTTCCACTAAAGCGGTCTGCTCGGCCCCATCACTACATGTCGGAATTTAAATGTAAGCTTTCGGGTTCGGTTTGTCCATTTTGTGTTTAAACTTTTTATGTATGAATACTTGAATGCCTTCCATGTCTACCGCGTCTCATCCATTTCGGTCAACCTTTGTTCAAATTTCAACTTACTAATTTTCATTTCGGTCAAACAGCAAATCCAACCCTTTAGGGGATACCTTGAGAGACTGAAGCCTTCTTCCTCCGTGACAAGCGCGATGAAGGAGCGTGTTGTCGAGAGCGCCGTGGAGTTTATTGCGAAAGATGTGAGACCGTTTGAAGCGATTTCTGAACAAGGTTTGAAAACGCTGGCGCAGTGCTTACTTTATACTGAAGCTCCGTGCGGTAAACTCAACGCGGCATTACTGCGGTCGCACCCACCACAGAGCCTCGGAATACGGCAGGTATCGCCGACGAAACAAGAAGGCTTGTAAACGACGAAAATAATCCCTGGAGAAGGGGAACACTGAGGGACAGAGGACAAACACAAATCTCCAAACACAGCTAGGTGACTGGTGCGCGACCGAAAAATCCGCCTGGTCCGGATATCGAACCCGGGACTTCTCATTTCCAGGTGTAGCGCTCTACCAACTGAGCTAACTAGGGGTTAGACGTCAGTAGAGCAAAAGGGTTTTATCAGCTGCCACCAGTCTAACACCAACAAGGGTAAAACGCGCATTTTAAGGTTATGATTATAATGCAATTAATGCAAACGCGACCGAAAAAATTCCCGCTCGACTGGAAATGGAGAGGTCCCGGGTTCGACTCCCGGACCAGGCGGATTTTTTCGGTCGCGCACCAGTCACCTAGCTGTGTTTGGATGATTTGTGTTTGTCCTTTGTCAATCTTGTTCCCATTTTCAAGGGATTATTTTTGTTATTCTTGTACAGCTCGCTTTCTACTTTGCAGTTAATTGCATCATATTTATAACCTCTTCATACCGAGATTATGTGACGGGCTAGTTGGTTATACATTACAGAATTAAAGGTAGCGCTAAAGACGAGGATAAGTAGAAGACACAGACACAGATAGCGCCTTTCTGTGTCTGTGCCTTCTACTTGTCCTCGTCTTAGCGCTACCTTTAATGAGTGTAGTCTTCATACCGTTGGTTGGTTGCACGATTTCTCCACGGGGCGCGGTGCCGTCGGGGCCGAGATGCGCTCCGATTGCAAACCGAAACTTAAGAACCCGTTGAATTTGTGCGGTTTCTCAGAAAGCCGCAAAATGCTTCGCGTGCCTTCTATCATTCTGCAATTTGTTGATTTAGTGTTTTTTCGATGATGCTGAGCAATTGTCTGATTAAAACAATGCTCTTAAACACAATATTTAAGAAGTAAATTACGCAAAACTAATTAACAATTTAATTATCCCGGATCTTAATAATTTTTCTAAGTAGGCACCTTGCCCAGGACCAAAACGACACAAGCCTTTTTTGGTTGCGACGTGTAGTTTTCGTAATATAGAATTCGTTCACTTTCTTGAAACACCCTGTATATACTCGTGGAAATAAAGCGTGTCATCCAGTTTTCGTCCTCTATGTTATTCCTCTTATTCATCATCCCTGTATGTATATATATATATATATATATATATATATATATAGGGATATGAAGGGTGACGGTAGAAAACGAACCAGGAGGATTTTATTCGACGTTTGACCTGGAGACAGGTCTTGTCAGGAATAAGTTACAAGAAAATGTGGTTCTATTATACAGTTTTTAGAGGGGAGAGAGTTCGCATACAAAGAAAGTGCGTAGGGAGAACAGATAAGGTACATCCACCCAAGATCTCACACAAAAGAAAAAATGAACTCTAAGTAAAAAAAAACGCACACAAAAGTTGCAAAAAAAAAAAGAAAAAGGGCGAGGACGAGAGGTAGGTGACTAACCAAATAACACACTTCGCAAAAAAAAAATAAAAAAAAACTTGGCACAGAGGACACAAATAAAGGACGAAATCTAAGGCGGGGAAGCCGCACATGGAGGTCGCCGAATACATAGATGACACATCAAAAGTGGTAGGAAATACAGGATGTACGGGAATTAACTAAACAACAGCAAGAAAGGAACGAAAACGCACTGTCCAGTTCCAGCTCTAAACTCGGTACCACAAAATTCTAGGTCCAAATGATTTATTATTTATGGTCGTTATCATACTATTTATTCGATAGCGCCTCAATCGATGCAAGTGTTCCTGGGCTTCTATTTATTCCTTCCTTATTGTGTTAAATCGGTACTATGATATGACTCGCGTTGTTCGCGTTCCGATTTGATTTGAATCCAGACTCTAAAAGTGCAACAGATAATTTATCGAATGTGTGTTCTTGAGGGTGAGATGTTTTGAAATTAGCGTCGCCGTGCAGGTATTTTGCGTGTGATCTGTGATTGTTAAAAAACGTAGCCCTAAACGCTGTCTTTCGGTCTGTCCTATGCTGTTGTTTTTTGCACACCCTCTACACTGTATCAGATGGAATTACATTTGAAGAGTCACGTATGCGTAAGCTGCCTCGGGATTTTTATTGAAGAACTGGGAGTGCGTGCTATTGGCCGTGTTAGTTTCTCGCATATGTTTACAGACTAAGCATCCTGCTGTCATGCACGGTCGGCATCCGTTTATTTTGGTTGGGACGAAATTCAGTCGGGAGTTAACAAGGCTGTCTCTAAAGGTTGCGTGAACGTCTGTGCAATCACCCCGGGAGCTGATGGGAATATATATATATATATATATATATATATATATATATATATATATATATATATATATATATATATATATATATATATATATATATATATATATATATATATATATATATTGCCACGCGCG
>JAZHYW010025912.1:0-14980 GCA_037355805.1 Ixodes ricinus | reverse complement strand
AGAAAGAGCTCGAGTTAGTGTATTTGAATTCATGAGGCTAGAATAATGAACTTCTGTAAAGATAAAAAAAATTTGAGGTACAATTAAGAAATTCGTGACCGAAAGGGACTGTGAGCACTTCCGTAACTGAGTTCATCTAATAAAGCTGAGACAAACTCACAAAGACCGGCTTCTGGCTGTCTTCGAGGTGTGACGTAGTAGACAAGATGAAGGAGATTCCCATCGAAGAGATGCTGTTCTTCTGAAGGTCTCCAAAGGCGTATGCTCTCCCCTCCGGTTTGAAGCGCCACGTCTTGCAACTTCTGCTCCGCTTGCTAGAGCCAAGAGCAAAGGTGTGAACGGTGACACCTTTAGCGACCAGCTCTGGGAGCAGTTCGTCGATCTCTTGGACTGCGATTCTCTTCTCCATCTGATATAAGGATGATCGTGCCGCCACTGGCCAGCATGCCGGTGGACTCCCAGCTCCTGTCGAGTAGAGAGTACATCTCAGGTAAACTACAGCGGAACCCGCGAATTTCTTCGTCCTGTCCATGTTTCAAGCTTATCAACTGAAATATGCTGGTTTCTTGTTTAGGAAAGTAGTATGTGCTTTCCTTAGATATGTACCGGTTATCAGGAAAGAAGAGCCCTGTTTATCGCGATCGCCAAACCAAAATTGAGGCTCTCAAAGGGTGGATTCTTGGAGCGGATAGGCGGCAAACCACCGTTAAATTTCGCCCGGTGGCACGCTCGCTTTGCGTTTTACGCAACAGCCCCTCTTCTGACTCCAGGAGCAGACAAAAAACCCCGCCGTGCAAAATACGCCGCTTGTTCGCAGCATATTGGATCCCTGGAGTTTGTAGTTTACGATGGTTTTCTCTTTTCTCCCCCGTTCTTCCTAGTGTTAGCGCTCTCGCCAAAGAGACGACTGGCCCCAAGCTCGCGCCACCACCCGCGTGGCGCACCGTTCTTTTTGCTGGGCAAGCGTACCCGCCAGACGTGTATTAAACGCTCCCTTTTAAACCTTCACTGGTCCCCGTTTCCCATGTCGAGGCTCTAACATATCAGAAGTGGGATGGACCAAGCCTGATCCAGCGGCCACGACCGAGCGCAAGTCGACTTCTGTGGCCACGAATCGTCACAGCAGCGGCACCGACCAGCACCTCGACATGGACGAGGAAGGCGGCGGCGGAGCGAGCGGAACCGAATACGGCAGACTGCGGCGGCGGGCCCTCCCCGACTTCCAGCAACCGTTGCGACTGGAACAGGGAGCACGAGCCTTGGCGGTAGCGACGACGCAACCACGAGCCAAGATGGCGTGGCAGGTCAAGATTCGGAACGCTTCGACACCGACACCGTGGGGCAACGAATACCGCTGGCAGGCCCAGCAAACGTTCCACCAACAATCCAGACTGGGTTGTATGGACCGACAGGTGACCTGTCTGGGCTTCAGACTGTTGTACAAGAGGCTGTACAAGCCGCCGTGCGAGGAGCGGTCGCGGGCATGGCTGACCTGCTTCGTCCCGCAACCCAGCACACGCACGACCCAAGACCACCTGCAGAGTCCGGTAAGCTGGTACCAGTGTTCAACCCCGTCACGAATCCGGTGCAGACAGTTGAACATTGGATACGGAAAGTTGACGAACTATCGGCGATATACTCGTGGACCGAGATACAGACGGCGTGTTTCGCGCTAACGAAGCTAGAAGGAATCGCCAAAACGTGGTACGACGGCCTCGTCAGTGTCCAGCGTTCATGGCTTGAATGGAAGCTGGAGCTGAAGAAGGCTTTTCCACCGGTCGTAAACCTACAGCGCCGACACCAGGAAATGGAAGCGAGGCGAAAACTGCCGAACGAAACCGTCGAACAGTATTTCCATGAGAAACTCAGCCTGGCGCGTCTTTGTCAACTTCCGGAAGATCAGATCGTGGACTACGTCATTACAGGCATCAGTGACGAAGCGCTCGTTCGGAGCCTGAGCGTGGTCAAGTTTTCGACTCCAGAGGATCTGCTGGAGTGCCTCAAACGTTTGGACGACCGACTCACCGCCGTCGGGGAAGCGTCCCACCGATCCGATGCGGCAACCGGTTCAAGGGCAGGAAAGAACAGTTCACCCAGCGACCGAAATGCCCACAGACTCCCGAAACGAAAACCGCCATTCAACTCTAATGGTGAACCGCGATGTTTCAACTGTGACGAATACGGACATATGTCTGTAAACTGCAGTAAACCCAATAAGCGAGAACACTGTAGCGAATGTCACCGAACAGGACATAAAACAGCTGACTGCAGATCAAGCGGCTGAGGAAGATGTGTCGGTAGAAAATCATCACATCGAAAACAAAGAACAAGTAAATGCACAAAACGAGAAGTATTTTCAAGACGCTCTCGTAGACGGGAAGCTTGTCCGAGCTTATGTTGACCTTGGAAGTCAGTGTGTTACGCTGCGCAAGGTGGATGCCGATGATTTGGGAATCAACTATAACAAGCCGTCCCGAGGATGTAAGATTGGAGGCTATGGTTTCCGTCAGGTCCTACCGTGCGGAATCAAGGAAGCAAGCGTCACCGTAGACCAGGTGACAGCCCGCGTTCCAATCTACGTTGTTCCAAATGAAGCGCAAGCGATTCCTCTTCTTGTTGGACAACCGTTTACAGAGCAACCGCATGTTACCATCGTGCGAAGAAGGAACACGCTTCGCATTTTTGAAGAACAAGGCAGTTTTACTGATGATGATGAACGGCTCCGACAGATTCAAATCCCTGATCTTCCACCACGCTCCCTGGTGTTATGGGCCAAGGAGTCTGTTGTGATTCCACGGAACTACGTGGGGATCATTCATCCGACGACCAAGGAGTCTGCGGCAGGACACGTCTTTGTTGACGCACAGTTGCGGATGCAAGAAGGCAAGGAACACTGTTTACCTGCTTGTGTAATCAACGTCACAGAAGATGGCGGTACGGTTTTGCCTATTTTGAACATATCCAGTTCCAACCTCAATATTTCAAAAGGTGATGTAGCAGCCAGAGGCTCCTGGTGTTCAGAAATGTCTGAAACCGCCATCAAACGAAGGACGACGGATCTCCTGGAACCGATCAAAGCGGAAGATGTACGAACAGGACCTCAGCTTTGTCCTGATCTGTGGAGGAGATACCAACCTACAACAGAGGACGGTCCTATCCTGCGAGCGCCTTTCAAGACGCAGCCAATTAAGGAACGCTACTGCTACAACTGCGCAGACCAAGGCCACTTTGGTCACCAATGCCACATGAAGAAGAGGGACAATCCAGGTACGGCCTACTTCATTTCTTACGACGACCCTCACGAATCTCAACATCAGAGTAGACAGTCAGAAGGAAATTGGCGAGCACCGCCGAACAAGCAGAAAGGAGGCAAGCGCAGCCGCAAACGGGTGCACAGCGAAGACAGGTCGTCAAGAAGACAACCAAGGGAACGGCCTCACCACAATACTGACAATACGATTCAACAGCACCAAAACAACGACGGCGGCTACGACAGCAAACCTTCCGTGAGCAACAGCGGAGGCTCGAGAAAGAAGAAAAAGAACAAGAAGTCGCACTTGCAGCCGAAAATCGATGCGACTTTCAAATGACACCTACCGCATTGGGGATATACCTGGCCACAAACGGACTCAACGTTTCTAGACGTCCACAGCTCCTGTCGACAAGCTGAAACGACTCAACACCTTTGATGTTGACATTGAAGAAACATCAAGTGAGGACACTTGAATTTCAGGATGGCCGAGTGTTAGCGCCCTCGCAAAAGAAGACGACTGACCCCAAGCTCGCGCCACCACCCGCGTGGCGCACCGTTGTTTTTGCTGGGCAAGCGTACTTGCCAGACGTGTATTAAACGCTCCTTTTAAACCTTCACTGGTCCCCGTTTCCCATGTCGAGGCTCTAACACATGTAAGAATTGCTCTCATTATGCTGACGACATCATGTAGGAAAATTTACCTTTATGTAGTCCGGGGCCAAGACTTCATAGATGGCGACGCAAACGTCCCGGACTATGTTTGAGATGGCATTATGCCTCCTCCTAAACTGGAAACCCATGGAGCCGAAAGTTTCCCCTGTAAGCAAGGAATGATAGCAACGAAATCAGAAATGCACAGCACACAAACAAGTATAGCACATGATACACGAGAGTACAGCGTGTTTCACCTAATATTGCAATTGCTTTCTTTCGCAAACCTCAATCACGTGCTAAAATACTTAATCGTGACTTGGCTCCTATAAAATTGAAAAATTGAAGTCTCAAAATTCCCATGCTTACGTTATTCCACAACAGTCGACCGTGGATGAATACCACCAGCGATAACTAGCACTGCCAGTACGATAAAGAATATCAAATCGATGCATCCAAAAACCGCAATATTTTATTTCACGAACGCCGCATATATATAGGGTGTTTCAAAATAATTCTTGGACTGTAAAATGGCTTGCGAAAATCAGGAACTCGACGTATCAGGTAGAAACTTACCTCGAATATGTCTTATGCTTGCCGGATTCCCGCATAAAATTTTAAAGTCTCAACTCATACTCTAACTCCAAACAAAACAAAAGAAAAAAGCCGCAAATCGGTGTAATTTATTTTTTCCGTACTGCATGTAGAAACTTGAAATTTTAACGCATACATGGGACTGGTAAAATGTGTATTTGAGGTAAGTTTAAACTTGATACGTACAGTTGCTGATTTTTGACGAGCCATTAATATTAGCTTGTAACTTTGTTTGTAGACAGTCAAAAAGGAGTGGCTCAACGTATCAAGTTGTAGTTTACTTCGAATATGTAATTTACTAGTCCCATTTACACATTAAAATTCTAAACCTCTACTCCATGTGCAAAAAAAAGAAGAAAAACTGGCTCATTTAGTAGCATGAGACATTGTTGTTCTTTTTTTTAATTTGTTTGTACTTCCAATTGTAGCTTAAAATTTTAATGCGTCAATCTGACCAGTAAAATACGTATTCGAGGCAAGTTTCTACTTGATGCGTCGAGTTCCTGATTTTTGGCGGGTGATTTTAGTGTCAAAACTTCAATTTAAAAAAAAAACCTGTAGATTTGATGTCTTTTTTTTTAATTTGCGTGTCTGAATGCGATTAAGATTATTTTTTAGATATACGTAAAATCGACAAAACATGTTCGAGAAAAAAAAATTAAAAAAAGAAAGTAAGCCCACACCGGGGATCGAACCCGCATCCGCTGCGTGCGACGCAGATATCCTAACCTCCTACCGCTAAGCTACGCTACTTTTGTTTTTCTTTATTGCCAGACTTTGACATTAGCTAAGCTACGCTACAGCTTCGAAGAACTTGCTTTGACAATTCGTTCTTAACGAAACTTTCGGACGGCACTTGAAGGCGTGCGTGGAGTGCCGTCGTATGGCACTTGAACGCTCTGCAGAGCGCCGTCGGACGGTACTCTAGACACTATGTTGTTCAAAAGCAAACTCTGTGCATAAACAACATTCTTTGGTTCGCTCTTGCTACATGACTTACCAGTGGCGAGGTATCGCAGCGTGATCGCCAGTCTTTCGCCTGCAGGGATGGCTTCGCGGAATGAGATATCTTGCTTCATCATGAGCGGTCTCACCTTTCTCAACAGTTCTTCAAACGTTCCGGTGTCCATGCGTATCCAAGAGCGGAAGGCCTCGGCGTCTTCTAGCGCTAGCTCGCGCATCAAGTTGGCATAGCAGCCCTGCTCCCGGTGTCGGCGCAGGTAGGGCTTAACCCACATCCTTCGTTTCGTTGGCGGCTCATCATCCTCACTAGACGAAAGGGCCTCAAATAAAAGGAGAGCGGCCTCAACGGCTCGCTTTTCCGGACACGATGCCATACCAAATGCAGGCGCTCGATGCTCGATCGGCTCGATGTCGATAGCTGACGCGAGGCAAACGTGCGAGGGAGCGGACGCGAATGCGAGGGCAAGGATGATAGTTCGTCGGACAGTGTTCGTAGGTGGGACTGCCGCTTCGAGTTCGCGGCGGTACGAGTCAGACGACAAACAAGAACTGTTCTGTCGTCGAGCGTTTGTCGGCGTTTGTCGGTCACGTTTGTCGCTGAGGTGGGACGGTATCAGCGACACACAACTTTACCTTGTCGCCAGACAAAATTCGGTGTTTGTCGTTCTAGTGGAACGAGGCTATAAGAGCAAACAAGGACAAGAACGAACTTTTCACGACAATGGCAACCACAATGAAAGGCCCGACGGAACTGTGACTGTTATGATCTGTAACAATGATGTCGAGTCATTGTTTTCAAGGGGTGCGTTACCCTTTTATTTTGCCTGTGTTGTATGAGCAGCGAGCGGGCCGCTGCTTTCTAGGAGGGATGCCGCGTGCGTGGCGGAGTTGTCAACGCACGCGGACGCCACGCGGAACAGTGTGCTTCGAACCCTACCCGGCCCGGTTCATTCTTTTTTGTAATGTTGTACCTTTCTAGAAAGATCCATCTCATTCTCGGCTGTCATTCTGTGTTCCGGTTCGGAACATTCGTGAACGTTCAGCTTGCATAAAAGCAGCGGCAATGGGCTGCTTCGGCACAGCTGCTTCTTCCGTCGCTGACGCAAGAGGCTCCATGTTTTAACTTGACACAGAAGGAACAAAACAAACTAGAGAAAAAGGACGACGAACATGTCGTTCCACTTACGGCAACATGAATGTTGTTGTGAGTTGAATGTTGCCGCCTTCACTTGTCCCCAGTTTGTTTTATTCCTTCTGTGCCAAGTCAACTTTACCAGCACGCTCTACGGTCAATTTGTTTATGTTTTAGTTTGGAGGCTTAAGTTCGCCTCATGAAATGATTATTATCAGCCTTACATCCATCTTTTCTTTTTATTCGTGACAATACTATTCACATTTATGTCAATGTTTAGTTCAGCCATTAATATAAACGGGAGTTGACAAGATAAAAGCAAAATAAACATAGTCTCTCGGAATTAAAAAAAAATGTACATATTCTCTTTTGACTGTCTATTAACGCCGAGATGTTTCGTTGGCGTCCTCTTCTGGTTTCAGTTCGTAACGTCACAAAAAGAATTTGTCTCGCTGTGACGTCATGAGTTGTGTCACCTTGACTACTTATCATCAGTTGGGAACTAAAAGTTGATGGTGTGCGCAAAAATAAAAACGGAAGCTTGTAGTCATTGAATTTATGAAGCAACATCATCACAGTTGAGAGTCTGACATTACGGTGATTTATATCAATGCAAAAAAAACCTAATACAAGTAAAACGTCAGAGTGAGCTCTTTGTCCCATCGCGTATTGCGACCACAGTGACGCTTTTGGTCGAGCACGTTGCTAATACAAAACAATAATAACTGCTTTTTCCGCATGGAAAGCCGGGCATTTCATATTCAAATTACTAGCAATAAACTCATTGAGAGCATGGTAAGAGATGTTATCCTTAACATAAATTGCAACGCCTCCCCCTCGTCTTTACGTCCGCGTTAGACTCACATGTGTAGCCTTCAAAATTTGGATCTTGATCACTTTCTGTAAGCCGTGTCTCGGTGAACATGATCGCGTCAAAACAAAAATAGAATGACCCAACATATTTTAAAGATCATCCTGCGTACGTTTTACACTTCTTGGATTAAAATGAATCCAAGTAAATTGTCCTTTTTTGCTACGAAAGTTTTGATCAAAAGTAGAGCTCTTGAAGTATTCATAAAATAGAATTATTCACCGAATTTATCTGCCGCGAAACAACGAAGCGTAACCATATGCAAAAAAAAAAGAAAAAAGGAACGACTGCCCAGTATAGGTCGCGTCTAAATATTGCAAGATACTTGGGCTCTCAGTTCGGATAGCTGCCTCACCTTCTTGTGCCTTCATTCTGATATCGCGGAGGAACTTTCTGTTTAGCGAGGTCACGTTCCCTTCCATATGCACTTATTGGCACCGGATCAGCCCCACTACTTGTGCTTGTTTACAAGCCGCGCGTTTAGCTCGCGTCAATCAACGTAACGCAAAATCACCGTTGGCGGATTCTTTGTCTTATTTGGAATACGGTGGACTGCCTCTACGCTGTTGCTAGACAACCATCGATCAGGCTAAGTCAGTAATTGTGTTTAGTTTGTTCAAATGGTTTCTTATTCAAGGTTTCGACAAGCCCGTGCAGTTTGACTTTGTTTATTTACTCGTATTCATCAAACTTGTCTATTTTTGTCTTTTTCATATTGGTACTATCATCAATATTTCGGTCGTGTTCAAGTTTGTTTACCTTATTTTTTATTCATTTAATCTAGTTGTTGTGTTCTTTCATATTTTTGATACTTCTCCCTAGCTGCCAGACTTTGCTTGTACTGATGTTTTAATGTGCGTCACCGTTTCTTTCATTGCTGCCAGCTCATCAACTTGGTGCTCGAGTGGTGCAAGAATTGTAATTATACTCGTTGTCACTACCGTAAACATACTAGCTGTTGTCGAACTTCTGTTGCGTCTTTCAAGAGTGTTCGTCTTCCAGGGTGCTTCGAGTTCTAGCTTTTGTTCCTCAACACGTCTGACATTTCCCGATTTCCTTAAACACCGACTTTTTTCTTCGAATAACGTTCTAGAACACGCCCTCGAAAGTTTTAACATGAGAGCTGAACGGACAGTCGCCAGACTGCCGTTCAGCTATACACTACCTGCACTTCAGCTACCGCAATCCAGTTTTGTTAGGTATGGCCTGGTGTTTTGAGGTCCAGAGAAAAGGGGGAGAGCCGGGAGAGATTTCGGCCTCCTTCACGGTGCGAGTCCCTTCCCGGCTAGGGAATCGGCGGAAGCCGAAAGGCGGCTAATAAATAGGGGGAAATTTGGTTGAAATATAGATTAGTGTGCTTGGATTTTTGCAGGCTTAAGAGTTTTCCTGGGGGCACTCGAGTTTTGGGGCGAAACATTTAAAGACGATCAACTAAACCCGCCTCTTGTAAACAGGCCAGACGGTATTTGTAGGCTGTGTGGATGAGTCGACTTGTTGCATCTGGAATGAGTAATTCTTGAGCCGTAGAGCAGGGGAGACCACTTGAGGTGTAGGATTTTAACAAAACCTAGCGCTCTTCCTCTTTTCAGTGAAAAATTACGTTCAAGGTCGATCTTGTGTTAGCGCAGTCTGCCCTAAGGCGATGCAACATCGCGACGCTTCCTCTCTTGGAAGCTTGCGGAGAATCGCAGGAGGAGTTCGTCCGCCAGTTGGTGAGGGTGATGCTTACGGCAGAATTCGCGTATGAACCGCCTTCCCTTGTTGTATCGGTGAAGAAAGATAGTGGGTGTATCAAGCTGATCGGCTTCGGCAGCTATGGCGTCATCCCATTCGTTGCTAGTGATTCCTGTGTGGGCAGGCAGCCACTGAAAAACAAGCTGCCAGCCCATCGTCTCAGCCAATCTGGCAGCTGCTGCAGCTGTGGCACTTAATGCGGCGCAGGATCCGAAGTCTTAAAAACGGCGAAAGGCTGATGTTATATTTCCTAAAATAACTGCTCTGGTCGGTGCCGTTGTTCTCACAAGTAAATCCAAGGCCCTCCCATCGGCCACCAGCTCCGATGTTGTGAAAACCGTGGCGAAGTTTAATTTGTCTGCTACACAAATATTTTTAGAAGGGCTGAATACCGCTGTTGCGGCAGTTCCAGTCGCTGAGCAAGTAGATACGTCGGTGTATACTTTGGTCCAGCCTGCAAACTCCGTGCAGAGAACTTCTTGGGCTAGTAGGCGTGAAACACTCTAAATTTACATTAAAATTAAGGCTACACCCCTTTGTCCCATATAATACGCCCCAAAACTTCAGATCGGCGTAGAGCGCACAGACGCCGAACTAACAGCCCCGTGTTTTACGAGGGGCTTGGTAATGGTGCGATAAAACTTATTAAACCGCTAAAGTCCGCATCAAAGACAAGACAAACAAAAAAAAGCACTGAGGGTTTGAAGGAGGGCCAAGGAAACCCCCATTAATATTTTTTAAGTCAGTAACACGTACATTAGATATCTTAATAAGTTGTACCACTCCGCTATCAAGCCGCTTGTGAAAGTTCATACCGTCAGTTTGACGTCAGTGCGCTGTACGTCAAGCTGAAGTTTTGTCGCGCATTCTATGTGACAAGGGGTGTAAGACTATGCCCTTTTTTCTGAGAGGACCATCCCAGCAACTGCGACCTGTCAGTGGTAGCTGGCCTACCTGTAGGCATCGGACTAGAGCTCGCAGTCGTGACATCTGACTGGCTACATAGGATGGCTAGTACTTCTACCTGCGACACTTGGAAGTTGAGGGGTGTACCCAGGTGGACAAACTTATTCTTCAAATTGCCTTGCCAACTAGTTAAACCGGGAGCTCGGGCGGTCAAGAAGGTGAAGGTGGGAAAGCAATGTATGAACAGATGAAACACCATGGATTCATCCGAGGTGACGGTTGCTCCGTTCATCACTCCGGAGAAGGACAGGCCAGTCCTCGGCAGCAACTAGTGTGGCAACGTTTTCAGCGTTTCGGGGAGACCGAGACACATAATTAGTGCCACCCTGTGGAATGTTTTGATTTCGCGTTGTTGTACTCGGCCGGTGCTGAGAAATGGAAGGCTGTAGTGAAGTAGGGAGATAATGAGGCCATTATAAAACTGCAGCAGCGCTCGCTGCGATGTTCCCCACGAGTGGTTCCGAAGGCATTGGGGAACATCGAGGAGGCTACAGCACTTGGAGAGCACTTTACGAACTACCGGTCTACAGGCTACCGATCATCCACCAAGAATCGAGATATTAGGGAGTTTTAGAATAGCGCATGCCAAAGCTTTGCGTACGCAAAGACATTATGACGTCGTTGCCCGCGCACTGCTCCGACCGCAAACCAGGTTTTGCGCTTTGCATGCGCAATATAGCGCAGCTATTTATCGGTAAATAGCGTCGCACAAAGCCTTGAAGACGAAGAGGATTTGTGATGAGAAGTCAGCTAAAGCCAAGACGAGCATCATGTTCAAAAAACGACGGCAACCCAGGACTCATGGCTGCGGTCGCTTGACGGCAATTGTGAGCGCGACGTCGGCAGGCATCGTTCGCGACTGCGATATTGCAATACGGGACTACGGGACGATCTTTGCACATCGGTAGTTCGAGCCCAGTATGGTGAGTAACGATCACCGGCAACTTGATGCCTAGCGACGAGTGAACATTTATCGGCGAGGTCAGTACGCTCGTACCGAAGCGACGCATGCGGCGGACACGACCGGTCAAGCAGCTACGCGTCGCATTCTCATGTTGAATAAATCGATAGTGCTGCTCTGACCAAAACTTGTTCCTTCTGGTGTGATAGCATTTCGTGTGGTATAGAAAGTTGTTACTGAATCTTGGCGGCAGTCGCTCGCTGCGATATGCTTCAGGCTTGAGTCGCGTTCGGAGAAACGCTATTCGGAAACTCTCTAGGCGGCTTCGTGCGCTAATACAAGCGCTGTATTTAGCGCTAGCGTGCGGTCTAGAAGGTTACGTACGATTATTCATCAGAACCGACATATTTATATGTTTTTACAGTCTGAGAAGGCGTACCAGACAGTTTGAGCTGCAGCGATCGTTCTGGTGCACGCCCTCCGGGACCGTGAAGCAGTGCTGTTGTTCTGTCGACAGAATGTGTCAGGCCGAGTTGTTCTATAACGTGGTATATGCTATTAAGAGCCTGTGGGAGCTATTGTCGGATTTTTCTTGCTCATCCAGTCGGTCCAATACACCACAGGGCCACGTCATCTGCGTAGATGGAAATTCTTACAGGAAATGGTCCCTGTTGTTGCAGTGATTTTGAAAGAGCTGCCATCGCAACGTTGAAAAGTAGATGGCTTAGAACGCTTCCTTCAGGAACACCGAGTCACCGTGCGTGGACTACTAGTCGCTTCCGGGATTTAGTCCCGGAAGATTCTAAAGGAGAGGAATGCCTTCACATAGGCGAGCATTTTACCATTTACCCCGAAATATTTGAGATGCTGGAGAACCGCAATCCGCATCACCGCGGATTTTGTTGTTTTTATTTCTTTTATATTTTTTTGTAACTTATGTGAGGGGAAGGTGATAATTTGAGAAGAGTGTAAAATAAAAGTAATTTGTGTCGCAAAGACTCGATAATGAAGGGACAATGGACTGCTGACTCCTGGCTACTAACGCTGGAGATCATCTGTGTGGACCAAATCACAACACCTACAACCGGTTTTTTGTCTTGGAGTACAAGGACGCGCCTCTGCTATAAAATCTAACTATGCAGAATATGTTTCAAAATAATTTCAGTACCGGTGAAATTTTGATCTTCCGGATATCAATTCAGAGCCCGTGAAGCTTCATGGGTCGCGTGTAAACGTGAGTATGAAAAATATGGTCAACGTGCAGGCGAGCTGGTACGTAATAATCCTGATGTTTAAACGCTGAGACAGGGAAGGAAACTTGAGGATACCTTAGAAGAAGCAGGAGAAAGGTGACAGACAAATGTCTCAAACTAGGCTAACAAAAAAAATCATACAACACTTTTATAAAACCATTTTTCCAAAGTCTTCCAACACGTCAAAAAATATATAAAACACATACTGATATTTTCTAAGATTCATATCTTCAAGTTTCCTTCCAAGTGCCAGGGTTTAAACATCATTACTCTAAGCGTATATACTTTTCCTTTGACTTTGCGACAAATTCCATAACGACAAAAGTTAGTTTTACTAGTAAAAGCCACGTACAATAAAACCAATGTGGCAACCTAGTGCTTTTGTTATGCCTGGTGTTAGGCAATGGCAACAATGAAAAAGTGACGTCATCGGAAGGCAGGGTTCGCTCTTTGAACTGTAAACCTTGTTCCCAACTGATTACAGCCGTTTCATGGTGTCAAATTAATGCTTTGGAAACTCGCTCCAGCACCCTCGCAGCAGCAAAAACAAATGCTCGGCAGAGTTCATACTTAGACTGCCCGCTGAACCTGCAAGCCTGCCTTTCCCTGACGTCACGGCACTGAAAAGCGCGGGTGTATTTGAATATTGTTTTTGGCCTGCATTTCACTTGTCAATTTCATAATAACTAGATCTGAATTTCGCGACAATAAACAGCATACCGGAAAGGGCGAACGCCGGTGATTCTGAAAATATAGTTAGTTGGGTTAGTGTCGCCGGTGCATGCCTATCTAGCCATTAGCTACTCATTTCCACGTTACAGAATGTCACGAACGTTACAGCAATGAGACTCATTTCACACGTTACCGGCATTTCATTCCTTGATGTGAGGCCGATGGACTAAATAGATTAATGAGGTCTAATGACACAGGACCAAGTTTGATCAACGAGCAACAGTGACACGAGAAGTAAAAAAATGTTCATTCATAAATAGGAACGGGCATATTGTTCGAAAGCGTTAAATAGTCGCATTGAAACAAAATCTTAAAACTATGAATTTGACTTACTAATGAAAGTTTAGACTGCGACAATCGAGATACATGCATATTCGTCCTTGTTTCATTAGTTCTCCGAGCTCGTTTTGTCTCGCTATTTAGAAGTTTACCGTGTCCATCCGAGCGTGCGCCGCGCTCTTTCATTAACCGCGAAAAACGTGACCTTGCTTTGCCTCGGAGCACGCATAGAGCCACTTTCTGTGGCCCACAGAAGGTTCTGCGATTGCCGGGCACAGATAACGCGTAGTAAGTGTTGAACTTTGCTGGGCCTCGCCTTCCATAACAATGATCTCGCAACCTGTGAACCTCTCTCACACTCTTAAATATAGCCTGCGCGTCTACTTTCCCTAAAAGCACTCATGGACCAACCACCTAGGCTCACAAAACAACGCTCTGAAAAAAAAAAAATGACTACACTAGCTGTGGACAGTGCGCATGCGCAGGAACTAGATTTGTCGGACGCGCAGCCTATGCGCGCACGCAGTGCGGTCACCAGCGCCACCGCTTTGATGGGACGCCAACGACACGCGACGAATGACGAGGCGGAAAGAGCTGCCCGGCCTACAAATTACGTCCGAAATATCGCATCTAGATTCGCTGACGACTTAAGGCTGAAACGCTGCTTGAAGAAAACGAGTTAAGGCTGTTTCACATGCTGCGATTCTTGTCCGAAATCTGCGATCACTTCATCGTCAACCAGCCGTTCATTAGCTAGCTTTCATCCGCGATAAATTTAGACACCTTAAAACGTTTGGTTTAATGCCAAATTATTAAAAATTTTCTAGTTACATATTGTATTCGTAAAACATTTGTGATTATTAAGACGTTTTTGTTGTATTTTAGACAAAGTCAAATTCGTCGCGTCAGTGTCCGAACAACCGGCCGCGCCGAAAGAAATCGCGCGGTTGTTGGAACATGTGAAACCAAACATTGCGATCGCACTCGCTGCGTCGGCTGTCGCGCCGATTTTTTTTCGCAACAGTCGCTGCATGTGAAACAGACTTTAGAGGTGAATTTTGGCGTATTTTGATCCCATGAATTTAAATATTACGTTCGTTTTCCCCGAAAGATGTAACCATATTAAAATGAGCTGTTGGGCTAGTTGGTTTTGCATAATTACAATGCAGCGCAAAGACAACACAGGAAGGAGACAGAGATAGGAAAAAACGCAAATGCGAGAAAACGCGAAAAACCTCCGACTAGTCATGACGTCACACTCGGATCTTTGGGCCGCCAAGCGCGTGTCCCTCGTGTGGGCAGCGCGTGCAATTTGCAAGCTTGCCAGCTATATTAGAGCGCAGCCCGTTTCCGGCTTGAGCGCCGTCGGCGTCGGCGTATCCGCGAGGTGCATTATGAGAAACGTCCCATAATGCACCGTGCCGAAACGTTATCAGGCGAAACGTCACCGTGACGTTTCGGTGGAAGTCACGTGCCAAAACGTCATCATGACTTCACCGAAACGTCACGTGACGTTTCGGCACCGCGCTGAAACGTCGCGCGGCGACGCGCGTTTCGCCAGTTTCGCGCGTGAAAGAAGGAGTGGAGGGGAGAGGGTACGGATGAGGAGGAACGGCATACCCTCCCTCCTCCTCCTCAAGAGCTGCGCTCT